>PVKH010002269.1:0-27658 GCA_004027955.1 Chaetophractus vellerosus
GGGGGGGGGGGGAGAAAACTATAAACACATTCCTGGGACACAAAATTTAAATATGGTCTGTGGATTGGCTAATAGTGTTATTAGTATTTACTGATTTTGGTCAGTGTATTTATATCATATAATAAAATGCCCTTGATCTTAAATACACATGCAATAATGAAATATACTGGGGGGGAGGGGGGAGGAGAGAGGCATTGCAGCCCTAGGCTAAGAGCTCATATTTGCCATTATGTCCTTAGCTATCTCATCTGTTTTATCTTTGTCCCCTTGTGACCTTGAGAGAGGTATGCAGAATGCTGACAATAAGGGAAAAGCAATTTCTTGAACGGAAGTGAAATCCTATGTATATTGTGACTGTCTTATTGGATGGATGAGTAGCAATATATGAAAAGCTGATTGGAACTCTAGGAGAAATGTTTGAGACCTGGATGGGATCACAGTGGACCTCTCTTAAGTAACTTATTTGTGTCTTTATTTTTTACATCCCCCCAAGTAGGTGGAATTATAAGAATAAAACTTTTGAAAGAATTTTCCTAAAGACTAAGTGGATTTTTGCCATTAATGTTTAAGGGAAGCAGACTTAAAATTATAGCCATTTGGTTTAAGGAAGGTAAGGTAAAAGCAGACAGACCCCAAGAGGACAAGTGATGTGCTCAAGATGGTTCCTCCCAGACCACAAACCTTCATCCGGGCAGTGGGTTCTTTCAGAGAACATCAGTTCTACATACCGTTTAGAAATATAAGTAAATATAAATACAAGAAACATGAGACGGTAAATCTGTATCTTCTCTGGGGTAGTTTAGTGGTTTCATTTCATAAAATGGTTATAAGGAGGTTAAATTTGAGTCAAGATATGTCTCTCTCTGTAGTGAGCCCTTTGGATATTCCTGAATCCACCGCTCTGAGACTTGAGCGGTCTGGGTGTTGTTAGTCTCAAAATGGTGTGTGAGCTATAGGATCTGTTGTTCCGTTTCTGTGTGAATTGATTTGTGAGTCCCCCAGGCCCAGCTGTGCCACATACTGGGAAGCAGCAGAACAGAATGCAGCAGGCAAGGTGATGGTGGGGAAGTGTTCAAGGTTTGCGTTTTGGTCCTGCCACTTAACAGCTGTGAGGCTCTGGGCGAGGATAATAGTAGTAGTAATAGGAACTACCTCAGTGTTAAGATTAAATGCATTAATACTTGCAAAGAAGTTTGAACAGTCCTAGCCTACACAGAGCTGTATAAGCATTTTAATACATAAAAAATGTTGGAAGAATTGAATTTAATATCCACTAGTCTAATATTCGGTGTCAAGTTGTTGCCTTACTCTTTTAAAAGAGAAGTGAGTAAATATTGACTCAGAAGATTGGGGGGGAAAGGTAATCAATGCCTACCAGCAAAACTTTACCAGAACTCCCTACCTCACCCTCCCATTCCCAAATCTGTGGGAATTGTAGCAGTCTGTATTATTTATGAATTCCAGAAAAAATATTTGAATGTTTGTAAACTGGTCTGTTCCTCTGGGCTGGATACCCTTTGGTTGTATTAGATTCAGCTGAGACGCCTGATTGTTATGTTACGCTTAGGGCTTTGATTCAACCCCGCCATTAGAGTGCAACTCAGTGTTGAGTCCCCACCTCCTTGGTGGGCTGATAAAACAGACTCACACAGAAGTAGTCACACCGGAGAAGATAGAGAAGAACACAGAGAGACAGCTCATTAGACACGGCAGAGGCCCTGGGAAGAGAGATGAGCCTGATAAGTCTCAGCTGACCTTGTGAAGAGATCAGAGCAGCTGAGCCTGGAAACAAATGAGCACCAGGGAGAGAGATGAGCCTTATGCCAGCTTACAGCTGAGATTAGAAGAAGCTTGGGACCACCGAGTCTTAAGAGGAAGAAGGGAGGCTGAACCCTTGCAGATATCGGCAGCCAACTTGCTTTAACACTCGACAACAGACTTTGGGTGAGAAAGTACCTCTTATGGTACCTTGATTTGGAACCTTTATGGCTTTGTGACTGTAAACTTCTATCCCAAGTAAATACCCTTTATAAAAGTGAACAGATTTCTGGTACTTTGCATCAGTACCCCCTCTGGCTGACTAATACACCTGCTTTCAAAGAGAAAGGCAAATATTAACTAATAAGCTCATGCCGAGAACTTATTTAGAAGGACTTTTTGGTTTATGTGCTGGAGAGTGTAGAGAATGTGTTTGCTCAGTGTTAGCTGCCAAATTGGATTAAACCTCTGCCCCCGCCCAAGAGTGTTATAAAACTTGAATGAAGAACAGTCCTGGAGCATCCAGGGTAAAACTGCCCCATCCCTGAAAAAGATGTAGAAAAACAATTGACTGAGTTTTGGTTCTTCTACCTGCATTTGTTTTTACTCTTGAAGTGCTTTCCCACTTTGTGAATCCAGCTCAGTGGGTGCCACTGGTCCCGGTGGACTAATGGGATCATATTCATTCTATAAGCAGTTGAGAGAGCCCTGTTGGTAATACCTGGTATCGCTGCATCCCCATCAAGGGCTTCTGTTCTAAGTGGGCTGAGTGCCTTGAATGAGATGCTTCCTGTGAACGACACTTCCCAGCTGGTTCTCTAAGCTGCTTGCACATGTGCAGCCAAGTGTGAGCTAAGTTGCAGTAAAGTGCCCAGTTAAAGATGAAGCTGCTACGCTGCCTGAGACGTCTGCTGCTTAAACTGGGGCTGATAGTAGTGTGTGCGTGGGCCCACAGGACACGTCCTGGAATGTCAATTTCTCTTATATCGTAAATACTGAAACACAGATCCATCGTGAAGTAGAATGCAAAATGGATGACTTTTTTCCTGGGTAAGACCGAAACTGGACATTTCATGTTAATTGGGATTTCAACTGTGCCCCCAGGTCCTTCCCCTCAAACACCACGCCTTCCCCTGTTCTTTCCATGTGTTTACTTTCTTCTGCCTTTTATGTGAAAAAGCTCATTAAACACAGTTTGGGAAGGCTGGGGGTGTGTTGGGGATTGAGAGGTCAGGATGCAAAAGATGGTTTGCATCTCCTGAAGGCAGCATGACAGGTAAGCGCCAGGCAGCTGCAAGGCCCTGCTCTCCACGGGCCAGCTGTGATCTTGGCATGATTTAGTCATCCAGAACCTGGTTCCACATCTGTGAAATGGGAATAGTACCAGTGTCATAAGACACACACACATTATGTATGGGTTAAATGCGACAATACCAGGGCCAAGAAAAACTGCAGGGAAGCTACCATGGGGCTTGGCTGGCCGTGGCCCTGTCAGTACAAGTGTGGATGTCAAGACAAAGCTTCATCAGCTGCTTCTACTGGCGGCTTGAGGCTAGGCCCTCTCCTAGCCCTTTCTCCTGTTGTCTTCATGTTGTAAGGCTTCTAGATGCTGAAATTCACGGACTTTCTGTGTCTTGCTGGACCTCTGCCTTCCATCTCCCCCTGGATACCTCCAGTTCCTCCCGGCATGTTATCAAGAGGGTGGGAAGACTGGATGGAGGGAGGGTCTGGAGAGGCTAAGACTCCTGACCTGGCCCTCCCAGCTGGCCCTTGAACATTCCAGGAGTCCAACTCTGAGGACAAAAATCAACCTGGTGTGTAGCATAAGGCTCTCCAAGTTGAGGCATCAGGATGACGGTGGATGGAGTGTGAGAAGAGGAAACAGAAACAAGGATACTGAAATGCAGCTCTGGGCCATTATCTCTACTTTTGATTCCTACTTCCCAAAAACCTATAACTCGGAACATGTTGCAAGGAAAAGCAGTCTGAATATTGGTGACCTGGCAAATTTGGAACTTGGTTTAAGCATTTAAATTAAGAGTAATTATAGTAATTATGTCAGAGACTTAACAGTTGATGCCCAATGAACTGTATGGTTCTGCAGTTGTGTATCATTAAATGTCAGGTTAACTCTGTTGGAAGAGGTTTTGACCATAGAATGGAATTCTGCCCAGCACATTATGAGCCATCATATGGTCTTCTCACTGTGAGCTAAGAAACTTGTGCATGCACACCTTTCAACTAGACTGCTTGGGAACAGCTGTAAAACTTCTGGGCAGTTTCCCCTCACTTCTCTCCCCAAGAAGTTCAGATACATTTGGGAGAGTGGGGAGGAGTGGCTCTGCTTAGGTATGTTTCCATAAAATGGAGACTTCCTAGCTGGAGGAACAGAAGACGAGGGACAAAACTGGACCTTGGAAGTGTGTATTCCTTATTCCCTTTACTTCTCTAGGTTTCCCATCCAATTTCCTTCCTCTTTCCTCCTTTAAAGTATGACCTCAAACTCTTAATCTAGAAAAATGGCTCTGATTAATCTTATTAAAAATCTCCTCTCTCCCTTCTAGACTTTTCTTTTTATGATATTGTATGTTTTCTCATAATTGGCTTTTTTCCCTCCAAATTTAAATGTGTTCTCTTATTAGGTTGTAATCGATGTGGGCACAGAGTCCTTTTACTCCATCCCACCCCACCCCATCCCATCCCTTTCCTCTACCCCTGAAGTGCACCATAGCTATTTAATCATTTAAAGACTTTGCCACATACCAAAAGAAACACATTCTGTTGTTGTTTTTATTGGTTTTAATTATAAGGAAGCTAGAAGGTGTTTTAGGATTCTGCATTCATAATTCTGACAGCCTTTTGCATCTAGTAGACCATTAATAAAAATAAATTTCCACCCTTGTTTGGCTGTAGTCATTGACATGTCTGCACAAATGCTGGCAGGGCTCTAATGTCTGGAGCAGAAATGGTGACTTAATTCCAAAATTTTATTCAAATCCTCTAAGGAACTTGTTATGGCTGATACATGCAGGAACTATTGGCAATCTCCTCTGGTCTGACAGTAGACTTGTGGCACAGGGAAATTTACATACTGTACCATGGTTCAGGCCTCAGCCAAGAAAGAAATGCCTGAGGGAAACCAGTTGTTTAAGTGTGAAGCAGAGTAGCGTGGATCATACTTAAGGTGACTGTGCCCTAGCTGTTCTATAAGCTCTCCTGTGACAGGAGCATTAGACTGAAGAACCATCTCAAACCTTGATGCCTTCCATTGTGTTTACAAGAACATCCATTTTTCCAAACTTGGTACCGTCTACTTTTTAAGAGTAATGGCCCCATGTGTTAGAACAAAAGGCACACAGCAAACAAAAAAGCTTTTAGGTTTGTTACCCTTGTGGAATAAATTCTTGCCAATGAGACGGCCATTCCCCAGTGTATTATACACTTTCCAAATAGTTGGAAAAATCATGGGTTGTATACATTCTCTTCAGTCTGCAAACTTGGTGTTAACCTCACCCACTCTTCCCAACTCGGCTCCCATCCCACATCAGCCATTCCATTTCCTCCTACTGCTCTCTGTACTGTTGGTCTAAAAGAAGAAAAATGTGTTTGCTCCAAATATATTAGGGTACCTCCCAAACACAAAGCTGCCTGAACAAAGGCGAGAGTTGGTCTAAATACAAGCCAGCTCTGTGATCCACTAGCTCTAGGACCTTGAGCAGAAGCACTCCGCCCTTCAGAATCTTGTCATGCAAAGGTGATATTACTTGTCCCATCTATCCTATGGGACTATTACAGCCCTAAGAAAGAACCTACGTGGTAGCACTTTTTAAGGGTGTATTACACCTGTGAAATGGAAAAGCCCAGCAAGTCGAACTGCTTGCTATTGGCACCTAATCCAGTATTGTGATTTCATAGTAGTTCTGTTCTGAGACCCTAAATCTGATGCTTATTTTCATACCCTACTTAAAACCAGAGCAACTTCTTGTTCACAGGAACTAGCCTAGTCTACTTTAGTCCAAAATAAAATCAAGTTGAAATGTATTCTTATTCTGTGACTGTATTGTCAGCATATTTGCTTAGTATGATCCATGTGAGAGGTCAGCTTTTGGTACTATTTTAAAAATTGTCAGGTATCGCGTGTTAATTCACACTCACTAACAAACAGCATATGCTTGTATAATTAATGTTTCACATCATAGCCTTCTGATTGAGTTTTTTCTGTTAGTCAAACGTCTCTTCCAAATACAAGTTTAGATTTAAAGTCAGCTCCTTAGTATATCCCTAGAACAGTGAGATGCTTCCATGTTCTTTTCCTTCAATTTTACAAACTTGTCTTTATGTAAATTGGAATATTGGTGACTTTCTGGTGCTGAGCCATGTATACTTTACACCTCCACCATCTGAAGTCACAAAACGAGTTGACTGCTACTTGTTGGTGTCCTCTTCCTTCCCCCATACCATCCTCTTCTTCATGCTGTTCCTTCTCTTATCAAATTCTGCCTGTGCAGAGCATCAGTGTTCTCCTTCCTTCTTGCTAACTCAGACTTGGAAGGCTTCATGTCCATAGGCTTCTTGCAGCCTTCTCTTCATTCTCCAAATTAGATGCCCTTCCATTCATTCTGTTTCTTCTACTTCTTACCCTGCCTGTTCTCTCTCATCAGCTTATCAGACCAGTTATTTATTTAGGCAGTGAAGGCCTTCCAGCAGAATAGCATGGCATTAGTCATCTTCTGATTGCTTTCTCTCTGCTGCCTTTGAACTTCTGTGATTATTTTTACACATATGTTCATCTTACATTCTGACTGTCTTCTTTTTTCAGAAGTTCACATGGACCAATTAGGTCCATTTAAGTCATCCTTGGCAATGGACCTGGTGTTAAGGCTTGTTCATTATTTTCTTTTTCTGTAAACAAACTAACAAATTTAATCTTTTATTCTGATATAAGAGTAATATAAATCAGTTGGTATAGAGTCTTTGGAAAATGTATAGGAATGAAAAAATAAGAAAAAAATAACCCTCTTGGAAACAAGAGCTGTTAACATCCCTGCTTAATTACAATGCATATGATTATTTAATAGTATTGTAATTTAGACTATGTACACAAATACAAATTCAGTTTGTATGTTGTAGAATTAATATGTATATGTAAAAATGTATATATGCTGCCTTTTTCACTTTTTTGTAACTTCAAATACATTCAATTTAGAAGTTATATGGGAGATAGGAGAAAAAGCTGTTGTGGGGCAAATTAAGTATGATGAGTTATCTTTGAAAACTAGCTGACATATATTTATTATAACTTAATAAATTACTTGAAATATGTGATTAAGATACTCTTACAACAGTTTTATAAGATAGGTGGCATTATCCCCATTTTAAGAGTGACAAAACTGGTTAAGTAGTCCAAGGTCATACTAATGGCTAAATGTGACATAATTATAGCTTTAGCCCCAAAGCCATTGCCCTTTCTACTGTCACAACCCTTTTTACTTCGGGTGATCTTTGTCAGATTGGGCAGAAATCCACCTTTTGGGGAGAAAAGGACATAGAATGGCGGAAGGTACCTGAGATTAAAAAAAATAATTTTCTCAAGTACTTTATCCACATTTATTGACCATAGGCTTTTGCTTATTGTGAGTTACCATGTGAAATTTTAAAAAATGTTTATTTGTATTTTGGTTTTGGTTCTACCTTTGCATTGCTGATTTAAATACTGAATAGTTACCTTAATACTTTTTCATTTGTTGGACTATATTTGGGATTTCTGCAACTCTGAGAAACAAAACCTATAATTTTACATTCTATATTTCGAGATAGCTTACTTTCATATGGACTCCAGCAAGATAAAGGCAAATAAATCTATCTGCTGGTTAGTAAGGTATTGTTAATATTGTGAATGACAGCCTCAGAGTAGCCTAATGGCCAGCCCGGCCAGTCATCAAACACATGCAAGGAGGCAATGTCACTCTGGAATCAGAGCTGTTTCAAATCCCAGCTCTAGCATTTAACTGGCTTCATGATCCTAGATAAATTATATAACCTGATTGGAAGAATGGGGATTCAAATTCCTTTCTTAAAGAGGGATGTGGGGGCCAAGAGATAATATATGTAAAATGTCTGGTGCATAGTAAGAGCCCATTAAGTGCATTTAATCCCTTCTGTCTACTATTTCTCATGAATTGTTTCCGTTCATCAGCGCAATAAGATATATGTACGTGAAACATTGAGGGGGAAAACTTTCCTCATAACTGGAGTTTTGTTTTCTTATACTTAAACCTTCAAGTCATTTGTGATTTTTCTTTTTTTAAAATTGTATATTTATTTATTTATTTTAGGATACATTGATTACATAAATGTTACACAGAAATTTTAGGAGTACCTATATGCCACCCTGATTTGTTTCTTTTCTCATAATAGTCAGGGAAAATTAGGCCAAGGCTCACTATTCCTTTGTCTTCTGAAGTTCCCAGTTTTGAACATCCCCGGATCTCCTAGGTTATTTTGGTTAGTGTATTTTTTTGTTTTTGTCTTTCCTTTTTTAAAATCTTATTTTTTAATTGTGGTATACATAACATAAAAATTACTTTAACCATTAAGTAGACAATTTGAAGTACACTGACAACACTGTGTAGCTTTTACCACTGTCTATTTTCAGACTGTCATCATCATCCCAAACCAAAACTCATGCACATTTAGCAATAACTCCCCATTCTCCCTCTGCCCCAGGCCTGGTAACCACTATTGGCTTTTTGTCTCTTGAATTTGTTTATTCTGTGTATTTCATATAAGAGAAATCATACGATATTTGTCCTTTTGTGTATAGCTTATCTCATTCAACATGTCTTCAGGGTTCATCTATGTTGTAGCATGTACCAGCACGTTACTTCTTTTTATGGTTGAATAATATTCCATTGTATGGATATACCACACTTTGTTTCTCCATTATCTGTGCATGGATACTTGGGTTGCTTCTACCTTTTGATTATTGTGAATAATGCTGCAGTGAACACTGATGTACAAATATCTGTTCAAGTCCCTGTTTTCAGTTCTTTAGGGTGTATACCTAGGAATGAAATTGCTGGGTCATGTGGTAGTTCTGTGCTTAACTTTCCAAGGAGCTGCAAAGCTGTTTTCCACAGTGGCTGTACCATTTTACATTTACACCAACAGTGTACAGGAGTTCTTATTTCTCCATATCCTTGCCAACACTTTAGATTTTATACCAAAAACATAAGCAACAAAAGAAAAAAACAGATGAAATGTACTTCATCAAAATTAAACTTTTATGCAAAGAACACTATCAAAGTGAAGACAACCTACAGAATGGGGGAAAATATTTGGAAACCATGTATCTGATAAAAGTTTAATATCAAAAGTATGTAAAGAACTCCTACAACACAACAACAGAAAGACAACTCAATTAAATGAGCCAGATATTTTTCTAAACAAGATATTCAAATGACCAATAAGTATATGAAAATTTGGTCAACATCATAAGCCTTTAAAGAAATGCAAATTAAAACTAAAGTGAGATACCACTTTATACTCACTAGTATGGTTCTTATGAAAACTGACACAGGGAAGCAGATGTGGCTCAAGCAATTGGGTGCCCCTCTACTGTATAGGAGGTCCAGGTTTCGATTCCCAGGGCCTCCTGGTGAAAGGCAAGCTGACCTGTGCAGGAGTGCTGGCCCAAGCAGAGAGCTGGCACAGCAAGATGACTCAACAAAGAGAGGAGGAAGAGACAGTAAGAGAAGCAGCAGACCAGGGAGCTGAGGTGGCACAAGAGATTGAGCACCTCTCTCCCACTCTGCAAGGTCCCAGGATTGGTTCCCCGTGCTACCTAAAGAGAAGACGAGCAGATGCAGGAGAACACATAGCAAGAAGGACACAAGAGAGCAGATGAGGGAGTGAGGGAGAGAAATAAATATTTTTTTAAAAATCGGGTAGTTTTTGAGAAGATAGGGTGTTAATGACAATATATAATGACTGTCATTGTGAATATATATTACTATGGCTATTTAGTAGGTGTAAAGTACCTTTGCTTATAGGATAATTAAAGTTTAGGTAAAATCTATGTCTTTGCATTGGAATTGTTCATAACATTGCAAATGATGGATATAGGCCGCTATACATTTTTGTTAAAACCTATAAAATTGGTGCAAAGTGTAAACCATAATGTAAATTATAGACCATGGTTAGCAGCAGTACTTCAATATGTGTTCATCAATTGAAACAAATGTACCACCCTAATGAAAGATGCTGTTGATGGGGGAAAGTGGGGGGGGGGGTGGAGGGGGTGAGGTATGTGGGAATCCTCTATTTTTGATGTAACACTTATGCAATCTAAAGTGTCTTTAAAAATAATTTTAAAAAGTAAACTGTCAAATAGTCATTTAGGACTGGTTTGGAATAATGTGGGGCACTTTGCTTTGACTGTCTTAAGCATAAAAACTTCTTACTCAAGATTTAAATTGAAATCTTTTTCCCTTCTTTTAAAAATAGTAAGCTCATCCAGACTAAAGATTTTACAATTGTCCTCTATTGGCATTAAATTTAAAAGTTGGTCTGAGAATCATGAGGCTCCATTCTTATATACTGAGGTTAGGTATGGGGGTGGGGATGACGGGGGGAGCAGGAGCAGGCAGTGGGCAAGTGGGCTTTTCCCTGTGCCTGCTTCAGAGAAAGATGGGTGATTAGTCCCTAAAATGTTTCTTAAAATTTATCATCGTCTAAGAAATCCAAAATCTGGAAACCATTGCCTTTAACCCTCCCAAATTGAGTAAAGTCCTAGATGGGCTCCTTGGATCTGCAGGCTGGCTGGCCTTTGCATAGGGAAGGGCCTTAGCATCTTATTTGGGGTTTCTACTTTATTTGTATTAAATAGGAAAAAAGTTAGACATTCTCCAAATTTGCAGTAGACCAAAATTAATTTCAATCTTGAGTGAGACTTAGAAATGGAAGACCTGTTCTCAAAAGGTCTACTGGTTTTTGAGATCCAACTAGGTAGAAACAGACAGCATCTAGGTACTCAAGTATGTTTTAATTCTTGGGAAAAATGGCTTTTTGTATGAAAGTGGGATTAAAGAATCCTTTCACATGTAGACTTTAGTGCTATGTACATTAAACAATTTTGCAGACAATTTATTTTCATAAAACCTGAAACTCCCATTTTCCTGAATAATTATGACAAAGCTTCTTAACTATCCGGGTCTTAGTGACTGTGGTAGGTTGAATTATGTCCCCCAATTTAGACATGTTCTAAATCCTAATCTGCATTCCTGTGGGGATGATCCATTATAAACAGGGTCTCTTGAAGAACTTATTTTTAAAGTGTGACCAAACTGAATGAGGTTGGGTCTTAATCTGGATTCCTAGAGTCCTTTATGAACAGAAAAAATTCAGACAGAGGAAAAAGCCATGGAGAGAAGCTGAAAGTCAATGGAACACAGAAGAGAAAGGAGAGGACCTTGTCATATGACACAAGGCAGGGGTATAACCCAAAAAATCTCTGGCAAGGATCTCTGGCAGCCAGCACCAGAATGTTAGACTTGGGGAGAAAGCATGGTCGGTCTTGCTGATGCCTCAAAATCATGAGCCAATAAGTTCCCATTGTTTAAGCCAACCCATTGTGTAATATTTGTCATAGGAGCCTGGTAAACTAAGACTGTGACCTCAATGTAAAAATGAGAAGGTTGGTATCCAATAGAGGACTCTTGTTGGAAAACTTGTAGTTTCAATGTTGGTTTCCCATCTTTTCCCACTAGGGGAAATTCTTCTAATGCTAAAGTTGGGGGATTTATCTTATTATAGAAGGTGGCCACAGACCCTTACAGTTTTGTCTAACATGATTATCCTCTGAAGTTGTGTGTTGACTTATAACTCTGGAAAGTTCTTGGAAATCTGTGATGGCAGAGAAGTTCTAGGAAAGATGTGGAGGGCGGCTCTAAGTGAGACTCATCTTTCCTTTGTATCTGAAAAATTCCGCTGCCTTGCCAGTAGGACATTGGTCTACGTAGGGCTGAACTTCTGAAGGGCACAGACACCACTGCCTTTCAAGCACAGAGCCAAGCGTGCCATTCAGTTGCCTATACTTGGCCCTTGGTAGGGATATAGAATTGGAGGAGACATGATCCCCTGTGCCCTATATGTCTCATAAATTTAGTGACATGATGAAATTGCCTGTTTTAGTTTACCAAAGGGCTGCCAATGCAAAGTACCAGAAATCTGTTGGCTTTTGTAAAGGGTATTTATTTGGGGTAAAAGCTTACAGTTCCAAGGTCTTGAAAAATCCAACTTGAGGCACCATAAGAGGTGCTTTCTCACCAAAGTAATCCGCCACATGCTAAGCAAGATGGCGGGCGATCTCTGGCTGGTCTCTGCCTCCCCCCCAGGCTGCCTGTCTCAGGCTCAGCTGCTCTGCTTTCTTCCCGAATTCAGCTGCAAGCTGGCATAGGGCTTTTCTCTTTCCAGGCCTCCTATATCAGCCTCAGCTGTCTGCTCTCTTTCCAAGGTCAGCTATAAGCTACCAGACAAATGGCTCATCTCTCCCCAGGACCTCAGCTGTTTGAGCCTTTCCTTTCTGTCACATGGCAGGATCAAAAATGGCAGAGCTCCCTCTTCCAGTACCTAAGTCGGTCTGTTTATACCATACCCAGCAAGGGGGCAGGGACTTGTACTAAGTCCAATAAAAAGCTCTATAGCAATCTTAACAGGTAATCTAATCAGAGGCCCCTCAATTGAACTTAATACAGTCAAAGGGTATCACACCCAGTGGAATAGTTTACAAACATAATCTTTCTCTTTTGGGGAGAAATGCTTTCTCTTTTTGGGAAAAATGCGGGGTCTTTGTTTTAGATTCTTTAGAATGCTTATGAGTGTCTATCAGATTGCTAACAATTTCAACCTCAGGTTTGCCTTTTTTTTTTTTCTCCACAGAAGAAAACTCAGTTTAGGGAAGTTTGATCATGTGGTCCTTTTGAAGTTTAAGATTAAGTAGCTGTGAAATGCTTCATGAAGCTGGTGAAAAGCCAGAATATATCACGGGTCAGATTTACATAGTATATCAGTTTACTTAAAATCTTGGGGTGGGCTTTGGGTTCCTTCATCTTTATAAACTCTTCAACCCCCCCCACCACCAGTCTTAGTGGTTTTTTTTGGTTTTGTTTAAGCAATTCCTTTCCTTCTAGAGCCTTCCCTTGGCATCTTGTGCCTTCTCTGCTAACCACTCTTTAATCTCTGAGGAGGGGGAGAGATCCCCATTTAGGTATTCCCCCCAGGGAAAAGCTGTTTCCAAGGCTTAGAGGATGGCTTAATACACCTTTTGATTTTAATTACATACCTGAGGATATTCAGAGTTGCTTATGGAAACTTCAATTCATACAGAATATCAATGTGTACTTAAAATGCTAAATTGTGAGCATATTTCTCTGTTCACTTGTACTGTGTTGCTAATCTTCTGCCTTTCCTTACAGGTGATATACCCTAAATAATATCCTCCTACGAAAGATTCCCAACCCTGGTTTTTGTGACTCTTGTCTGCCCTCCCTTCAGAATGTCTCCATATCCTAAGCATCCTATAATTATGCCAAACTTCAGATTGTTTAATGCTAATAAAAACTTCATGAGAGATTTTGTATGTCATTCTTGTGATTTTATCAGACTGGCATGAAGCAGGCACTTACATTAGTTGAACAAGTGAATGAATTTTAATGCAAAGGATGTGGTGGCCTTGGTGAGTCTATGTAAGAGGAACAGAAGGTGAAATTAAGCAGGGACAGTGCCAGCTCCTTAATGAATGAGGTAGGTCTGACTTTTTTTTTTTTTAACACATTGGATTTTGCAGGTATTCTTGGGGAAATAGACTCCTTAAGATTCCATCTCCAACTTACAGTTCTGTCTCAACCTTCACTACCAACTCGCTCTCATACAGTTTCTCAAGCCTCTGAATGAGCCTTGTTGATTTCCATAGAACGTAATTGCTTTAAAATATCTCTTAGCTCAGGTCAGCTAATGTTACAAATAGTATTTTGCAAACTAAATGCTAATATTTCAGAAAGCTGCATTCTTCACAATGTCGTGTTTCTTAGGATTCAGGTAGCAAATGAAAATAAAATTTAGAGGAAACTGCAGGGTATCAAGTTGCTTCAAAATAAGAGGAATTCTGAGTATATAAGGAGCATGATGTATATATCTTATCCCCAGATGTTTAGAAAGTACCTCAATAGAAAGTTGGACGGTTAGGTGGATAGAATGACACTGCAAAGGTGGCAGAGCATTACAAGTTGGTGCATCTGGGTGGGTGGGTGGGGGAGGTTGGAGTTCTCTGTATGGGGTTTGTATTTTTGCAACAGTCCTGTAAGTTTAAAATTATTTCAAAATAAAAAGTTTTTAAACAATAAGGACTCTGAGGCCACTTAAATGACCAGCTCCTTGGATTTCGCGGTGACAAGTACTTGCCCAGCCTCACTCAAATTTTAGCAGCAGCATGGCACTGAGCAAAGAGCAAGTTCTTTGGTGCAAAAAGACCTTGGTCCCAAACCCTGCCTCTGTCACCGACCCAGTGAATAACCATGGGTGACCCTTTCCCCTGCTTGACCTCAGTTTCCTCATTTGTAAGAAAGAATTAATGCCTCTGTCCCAGGGTGATTGTGAGACTCACACAACAGCATACGGAAAAGTGCTTTATAGGCCATAAAATCATGTCTTAAGTGAATCAATTTACCCGACCCTATAGTGGATCTTTAAATAGCAGGGCTATTACCCGTGCCAGTGACTCTTACCAGAAGTTGTTGCTTAGGAAATGTTGGGTAATATGGAAATATTTGCAGGCAACCTCTGTGGCACAGAAGGGTCTGCTTTTGCTGTGCTTAAGACTTTCTCAAACTTATAACCTTGGCCTGTGTTCTGACAACAGATCACAAAGGGTGTTCTCTACCACTGAATGGAGAAAGGCAAGGCTGCAGCGGAGGGGTTGGAAGGGCAGTGGGTCAGGTTTGTGGGATAAGGGAAGGAAGAAAGGGATGTGTAAAAGGAAGCTCCCTGAGGGTAAACACTTTTTGTTCTTTGCTGGGCATATAAAAGTTATGAATTCAACCTTAGTTTGGAATGGTACAATATCTGGTCCCTTAATGACCAAACCCTTTTTACATTCATGATTAAGAGGCAAATAAAACTATCTCACATAGATATTCCAGAGCTCTTTTATTAGTCTTTTCTGATGAGATTATTTGTTCATCAGATATTTTTGTGGAGCCTGCAGCCATGCAGGGCAGTGTGCTGGACACCATGAGTTCCTACATGTGTCTTCTAGGAGCTTACTATTCAACAAAACAGTATAAATACCACGGGGGTACCAGGAGGCATGGCATTTTGAACTCGGACAGTTGGGGAAGACATGGGAAGGAAATACCCTTTGAGTCAAGCGTGGAAGATAGGAATCCATCTGCTATGGCCAGTAGGTTGCAGTTGCAGTTTAAAGCTTTGTGGTGTTTGCGTATGTGTGGAGTGCCTCCTTTTGAACGTTATTCCAGTCCTCATATTCTTACACGTTGGGGGGTGATAGAATGAGGACATGGACCCCCTCTTCCAGGAGTTTTATTTTGTTGTCAGGCTTTCATATGACAGAAAATACTCTAAAACGAAAATAGCCTGTCATAATGGGTAATGGAGTCTTTAGACCGAAATTAAAGTGAGAAATTGGAAGTCATGAGGTGTCCAGGGGATTAACTCTTATGGGCCCTGGAGAGGGGATTAGATGTTGTGTGGGGGTGCCAGATATCTTAAGAAAAGCCAGGATAAGAAAACCATAATCTGCAAATTATAGTCATTGTGGGGTGTATTAGTCAGCCAAAGGGGTGCCTTCGCAATATATACCAATAATTTGTTGGTCTTTATAAAGGGTATTTATTCGGGGTAGACACTTACAGTTACCAGGCCACAAAGCATAAGTTTCTTCCCTCACCAAAGTCCACGTGTTGGAGCAGGACAGCTGCCGACGTCTCCAGGGTTCAGGCTTCTGAGTTCCTCTCTTCCCAGGGCTGCAGCTGTAGACTATCAGGCTAACGGCTCATTTCTCGTCTCCTGGGGCATCCTCCCCAACATCAGAACTGCCTCTCAAAAATCTGCTTCTCAAATCTTCTGCCCTGCCTTTTATACTTGAGACCACACCCACTGAGGGGCGGGACTCAACACCCTACTAACGTGGCCCAGTTAACACTCTAATTATAACCCAATCTTGCCCAGGTGAACAGATCAGTTTACAAGCTTGATTCAAAATGGATTTTTGGAATTCATAGTTACATCAAACTGTAACACGGGGTGATGGTCATCTTACTGAGTAAAGGTTCACTGGAAGGTAACTTTAGCAAATATTTGAGTGCAACCAATGTGCAAAGAATCATGAGATGTGAGGGAGGTGCAAAGGTGAATCAAAAGTCTCTTGTGTTAACCCCGGGTTTGGAGAGGGAGACATGACTGATTTACGGTGGGGGTGGGGTAGGGTAGTATAGGGAAAGGGAAGATGAGTCACAGCTGACTCCCACCAGAGACCATGGCCATGAGACCCCACTGCTACTGAAAACAAAGCCAGAAAGACCTCACCAAGACCTGGCCACAAGGCCCCATTTTGAACTTTTTCCTTGGTCAACAGGAAGCCCCAGGTACTTCCAAAAAGGCCTCCCCATTTGCCCCCTGAGAGCTAACAGGTGGGGCAACCAATCAGAACAGCAAACAGCTGGGGCCCCTCCCCAATCCTAGGAAAGGGGAGGAGGAAAGAACTTAAAAAGGCTTAACCTGGGGTCCCACATGTACGTCTTACCCTGTAGCACGCCAGCAACCTGCATCTTAGGTTGTGTACTTACGTCATCTCCAGTTTTTTTGTTTCTTAATAAACTCTCTTGCCTACTCCATGGTATGTCCTTAAATTCTTTGTGCGACATAGCCAAGAACCTAGAAGCCCAGAACCCAGAGCGTTCCACTAACAGGGAACTTCTGTGATCACTGATGTAATAAATGTGAACTAACGTCCTGAGGGGGGAGGATGGATTCTGACTTTGAGAAGATATGAAAAGTGTCGCACACAGAAGGTGGGGAAATGGCTTTCCAGGTGAGAGAAGGTTGTGAACAGAAGCACTGAAAAGGAAAGGGAGCAGCACGATCTTGGAACATAGCACTGCCTGGAAGGGATGCCTGAAATGTAGGCCTCTGTAAGAGGGGAGGGAGAATGTTCTAGAACTTTATTCTGTAGGAAATGGAGAGCCATCAAAGGCTGAGAGGGGGAACAGCATCACTCGGACTGTTAGAAAAATGCTTCTGGTGGCCAAATGGAGATGAGTGGGGACTGGAAGACCATCTGAGGGCACTGCTGTGGGGTCTAGGCCAGAGATGTTAGAGGCCAGGACCCTACCAGGGGAGATGCAAAGGAGGATTGTTTGAGGACTTTTATATTTTTCCTAAACCTGAGAGGTTTAGAAGAGACTAGCTTAAAGAAAAAGAAGGTAAAATTTTGCTGACCTATTGGTATCATTGGCCTGGGATTTGGTCTCTCTATATCAAGGAATGGAGCCATAAGCATGATTCAGGGGTGTTGAAGGGAGACAGGGAGAAATGATATATATGGAAACAGCTGCTCCTTCTGGCATTGCTTTTGTTTTATACCACCTGATCCTGCTGTTCTCCCATATCCAGCGTGCCTCTCCTTTTCCTCCTTCTATTTATTTATCCCCACCCCCTTGTTGTTTACATTTGCTATGTCTGTCTGTTGTGTGCTGGTCTTTTTTTAGGAGGCACTGAACCAAACCTGGGATCTCCCATGTGGGAGGGAGGTGCCTAATCCTTGAGCTACCCCCACTCCCTCGTTTGTTGTGTCTCATTATGTTTTCCTCCTTGTGTCTCTTGTTGCATCATCTCACTGTGCCAGCCCATTGAATCGGCTCGCTGTCTTGCCCCTATTCTTTAGGAGGCACTGGGAACCAAACACAGACCTCCCATGTGGTAGGCGGGAGCTCAATCGCTTGAGCTGCATCCGCTTCCCTTCTCCCTTTCCTTAATCCTCCATGAGCAGAGGCATGTCTCAAAGTTCTTCCATACTTGTTTTTTCAACCAAGATCTATTATTTATTTGTTCCTATCTAGGTGTTTCTGGCTCTAGTGTTTCTGCTTTTCTCTTGGGCAAATGGGCTCTCTCAGCCTGTCTACTCATAGATAATTCACTCTACCTCAGAGTCAGGAGGCTTAAATGAGAACACAAAGCACTTGACCTGAGGCCTCAAAACAAAGTAAATGCTCAATAAGCAAACATCTAGTGAATGTTTCTGTGCTGATGGTATTCTGCTTTGTATTATCTTGATGAAAGTTTAATGTCCTCTCTCTTTGTGAGCTCTTCGGGGGTTTGGCTGTTGTTTTTAGATTTTAAGTGTTTAGCACAGTACTTGTTCCAGGAGGAGTTCAAACTTTGGCCTCCATTTTCTTTGTCTGCCAAGGTGGTGGTTTTGGATCCTTATCAGTAGGACGTGGGATTAGAAAGACTGACTTAGAAATGATTAGAAGAACTTCACATGCTCATTTCATCTGCTTATGGACATGGGGTCCCATTTATGAAAATGCCTGAGCAGAGCTGGCAGCTGGGGAGCAAAGAAGCCAACTCTGACATTCGTCCTTCATGCGGCCACGTCTGTGCCCCCTCACACACATTGTTTTCATTAGAGGAGTGGTCTAACAGACTAGAAACCAAGTTCGTTCAATAACCATCACAGTTAAAGTTCAGGAATGAAGAGGGAAAAGTGGTCCTTTTTATGAGAAAGATGTGCTGTCACGTAAACAGACGGCAAAGGGTTGGCTAATATGACAGTTAAAAGACGGCCTGGATAATGTTGAGGCTGTGGCAGAGGGCGTGCAGGCAGGAAGTGGTGAGGGAACTGCACAAGAGGAAGGCTGGAGAGTGGGAGTTTATAAACGAGGTTTTCATTGGCATAAAGGGTGCGGATTTGAAAATCGTTCTTGCTGTCTCCATTGCCTTTTCTCTTGGATACCTGTAGTCTTGTAAAGGCCCTAGGAACTAGGTGATAGAGGAATTTCAGAGATGTTGGTATCCCCATAAGAGGGGTATTCAGACTCTTGGTTTGGATGAGAGGCCTTCATGTCCTCAAGAATTCGATTGGGAAAGGACAGGTCTTTGTTCAACCCCAGGGTCCAAGTGGCATATCACTTCCGGCTTGACCAGCACAAGCTCAGTGAGGAAAGTGCTTGCTGGGCAAACGTGCTGTAATTCTTTTGTGGCTGTCCAAATCCTATGGCATCAAATCTATGAAATCTGATTGCCCTTCTCATTCTATTCTTAAGTTCAACCCATGCTT
Organism: Chaetophractus vellerosus; assembly: GCA_004027955.1. Classification (NCBI taxonomy): domain Eukaryota; kingdom Metazoa; phylum Chordata; class Mammalia; order Cingulata; family Chlamyphoridae; genus Chaetophractus; species Chaetophractus vellerosus. The sequence goes on from PVKH010002269.1 coordinate 19,112, forward strand.
CAGTTCTGCGTTTGGGCAGAATTTCGCAATATTATATTGCAAAATCCAAAGGCAAATGTCTTTCTCTGCTTGGTGTTTTAATACCCTGTCTCTGAATGCTCAATGTTGAACTGTGTAAGGCTTTCCTAGTTGAATGTCTCAGGTGTTTATTTGATGAACTCTATCCTTGCAAATAACGCACTGTTCTCCTCTGTCTAGCAATCGTGGATGACGAAAGGCTCTCCGCCGAGGAGATGGATGAGAGGCGACGGCAGAACATTGCTTATGAATATTTGTGCCACCTAGAGGAAGCCAAAAGGTAAGATCCAGATTTATTCTACTTACAAGCCTTCTCTTGGAGAGAGATTTGGGGTAAGGGTGTGACACTTGATGACCAGGAGGTACCTGATTGGGCTCCTGATTCTTGAAGAGTTGAGTTGTCAGAGCCACGAATGGCCAGGGAGAGACTCTTGTCTGTAGTTAGATTTGGCCAAGCCTCCCATGCCTGGAGGTCAGTATTCTAAGGGTTGGCAAACCTCCCCTCCTCCCCGTGTTCCAATCCTCAATCACAACTGGGTGCACACCACACTCACCCGTGCACATGCTTTTAAGCTTCTATAATAATTCATTTGAAGTCTTATTGATAGCAGGCTAATGGGAGAAGAGACTGTTCTCTGCAAAAGAGCAGGCAGAATTGAAAATTGCTACCACTGTCAAGGTCAAGGCACTAGGGAGTCAATTGTTCTTTCCTTTCCTCAGAGCCTCCCAGGAAACCACTGAGCAAACTGAAGATTATTTCAAATTCCTCATCTCCCTGGCCTGGATTTGGGGGAGTGATTTCTTAAATCAAGTTCCATTTCCCCCAGAGCTTCCTCAGCCCTTTTACACACCCTTCCCCCAAATATAGTAATTGCCCAGTTGGACAATAGCATTTTGGACTGCAGTCCAGTGGTTGCTAACCTGGAGGGTGGATTTATGACAGTCTCCTTTTTAACCTATGGGTGTGTGACCACTTAGGGTGTGTTGTCTCTAAAATCACATTGACTGTCCTAGACTCTTTAGATTAAATGTTGAGTTCACCAAGGAGAAAGTGAAGATAAAGAAAACATTTGCACTTAGGACTCCTTATCAGAGGTCTCAGAAGAACTTCGCCCATTGCTGATAATATGCAATGCCCATATGCCATGACGTAGATTTTGATTTAATGCTTTGTGCTGTGATCCAGCAGCAACATCATTCCATGGACAAATAATACATCCCAGCCCTCTTATCAGTATAGAAAATAAATGCTCAGTTAATGGTCATTAGTGTTAATTATCTCTAGTCACTGATAGTTACAGAGCCAGAATAATGAATGTTCTCATCAGTGTTTTGTAGAACATTGGTGACATGTGTTAATTTGGTATCACAATTGCTTAAAATGGGGTTTCTCAGGCTTGTTTCATTCTTTAGCGTCACTGAACTTTCCAAGTTTGAAAGCTTGTTCAACATGTCTGCAGTCTACAACTAGGTTGCAGGACACTCAAGACTCATTCAGTCTAAGATTATTGAAAACAAGCTTTTAGCTAAGTTGCTTAAGTTTGATAAGGAAAGCGATTAAAGTGTGATAAACATGTTTTCAATGAGAAAGTTTAAGGAAGGGTAATGGAAACATTCCTCCCTTTTCCCACTGGTGCTTTGCATTCCTCTTTTTTGCACGTGCTTTGGAGTCAGTAGACCTAATTCCCTGGACACAACTCCACCATTTATGTGCTGTGTGACCTGGAAAGACACTTAACCTGTGGGAATTTGTTTTTTCCCCCTCCATAAATGGGATGATAAAGATATTGAAGATGGTATATGCCCTATTTACTTCATGGGGGTTTTTCTATAAATCATCTAAAGGAAGGTGCAAGTATTCCGTAAGTTAGTGACCATCAGATGTATGGTGGTAACATAAAGATAGTTTTCAACCCAATGTATCAAAGTGTGGTATAAATATAGCTTGAAAGCTTGTCGTCATCTCTAGTATTTTCAAAGTTCTATAGTTGAATTTGATTTTAGAAAGTCAGCATTTATTCTAGGTTCTTTACAGAAATGCATCTTTAGAAATAGTTTCATTGAAATAATAGACAAGAAAATGTAGTTTTACCTAAGACAGTTTTTCATATATTCATCTTATAAGAAGAAAGTCTATGTGATAGACATTTACAGATCTTTAAGATCTGAATACTTTTGTGACTTTCAAGTAAGCTGACTTATGGTCATAGCATATATAAAAATTATGTGGCTATTAATATACAGTTATGATATTAAAGCATAGTACACAGGAATCTGATCTGAACTCAAGAAATGAGAATGAGTTAGTCTCCGAAAAAATATTTATTTTGACAGGATTTATTCTATAATTCCTTTATATGGCTAGCTCCTTAGGAATTTGACATATTGGGTTTAGTGTATGTGTCTGTGTGGATGTAGTCAGCTTAGAATATTAAGTTTTTACTAAACCGAACAGTTGAAAATATATAGATTCAGTCAAGAAGTGTTGTTTCTTATTTCAGTTGAAATAGCATTTCATTCTAACTAGAAATTTGTTGGTTATCTTTGCACCTCTTTTTCTTCCTGGAGGTGAGAATTGTAAGGATGTCTAGTTTGTATATTCTGTAACTTGGAATTTTAAAACATTCATAATTGTCGTATTCCAGTATATTTTTAACTTTTAGTTTTATTTCAAGAACCTGTGCTAACAAAAATTATACCATTTAAAAGTTCCTTCATTTATAGATGATATCACTACCAACATTACAGAAATAAAAAGGATTATAAAGGAATACTATGAACAATTATATGTTAACTAATTAATTTAGGTGAAATGGAAAATTCCTAGAAAGACACAAACTACTCAAATGGACTCGAGAAGAAACAATCTGAATAGACCTATAACAATGAAAAGATTGTAAGAAAAAACTTCCTACAAAGAAAAGTCAAGGTCCAGATGGCTTCACCATTGAACCCTACCAAACACATAAAGAAGAATTAATATGCATTCTTTTCAGAGCTTCCAAAAAAAAAAAAAATGGAGGGAATACGTCCCGACTCATTCTGTTGGGACCATTATCCTCATGATACCAAAACCGGACTAAGACATCACAAGACAACTGTAGCCCAACATGCCTTGTGAATATAGATGCAAAAATCCTCAATAAAATACTAGCAGACTGAATACAGCAGCATATAAAAAGGATTATACACCATGACCAAGTAGGATTTTTCCCAGGAATGCAGGCTTGGTTTAACATCTGAAAATCAATTAATATGCTGTATTAATAGAATAGAGGATAAATCATATGATCATTCCAGTAGATTCAGAAAAAACATTGACAATATCCAACTCCCTTTTCTTGATAAAACTATTCAACAAATTGGAATAGAAGGGAACTTGCCCAACATGATAAAGGGCATCTATGGAAAACCCACTGCTAATGTACTTAATGTTGAAAGACTGAATGCATTTGGTCAAGCAAGCACTGGCCTGATTGTTACTGCAAGGATATTTCGTGGATTTGAGTCATTAAAGTTGATTGCATCTATGGCTGAGTACATCTACAATCAACAAAGGAGATTGCCTTCAGCAGTGAATAGAAGCCATGAGGAACAGCCAAAAACTGGATTTCAGTGGCATCTCAAAGAGAAAGAAGACACTACCATATCCATTACCACATGATGGAAAAGCTAAGGAACCCCAAAGATGACCAGCCAGAAGATACTGTGACCCTAAGGGGAAGCAAGCCTTCTAGCCTCTGAAACCATGAGCCAATAAATTCCTGTTGTTAAGCCAAACCATTGTATGATACTTGTTTAAGAAAGCAATTCCATTTATAATAGCATCAAAAAATAAAATATTTTAAATAAATTTTTTAAAAGGCAAGACTTGAACATTGAACATCATAGAACATTGAAAAATTTAAAAACCACCTAAATAAATGGTAAGTAGTGTTCACAGATCAGAAAATAATACTGTTAATATGACAATAATCCCCCAAATGATCTACAGAGTCAGTGCAATTGCTAGCAGAATCTCTGCTGCCTTTTTTTTGTTAATGGAAATTGGCAAGCTGACCCTAAAATTCATTTGGAAATGCAAGGACCCCTGAATAACCAAAACAATCTTCAAAAGGAAGAGGGACGCTGCAGATCACATATGTCCTGATTTCAAAATATATGACAAAGTGTGGTACTGGTGTCGGATGGGCATAAAGATCAATGGAATAGAATTGAGAGTCCAGAAATAAGCCCTAACGTTTATGGTCAACTGATTTTCTACAAGGGTGTCAAGATAATCCAATAGTCAGTTCTTTCAACAAATGATTCTTGGACAACTAAGTATCTACATGCAAAAGAATAAGTTGGATTTCTACCTTATACTATATACAAAAAAATGTCTCAAGGATCAGAAACCTAAGTGTAATAGCTAAAATTATAACACTCTTAGGAGGAAACACAGGAGTAAACCTTTGTGACACTGAGTTAGGAAATGATTTCTTAGATGTTACACTAAAATCACAAGCGACAAAAGAAAAAAAAAAGCTTCATTAAAATTAAACACTTTTTGTGCAAAGGACACTATCAAGAAAGTGAAAAGACAACTGATACAATGAGAAAAAAAACATTTGAGAACCATATATCTGGTAAGGGACTTGTATACAGAGCATATAAAAAGAACTCTTATAACCCCATATCAAAAAGATACGCTAATTTAAAAATGGGCAAAGGACTTAAATAGACAATTCTCCAGGGAAAATATACAAATGGCCAATAACCACATTAAAAGATGCTCAACGTAATTAGTCGTTAGGGAAACACAAATCAAAACCATAATGAGATACTACTTCATATCCACTAGGATGGCTGTTATCAGACAAAATGCGTTGGCAAGGATGTAGAGAAATTACAACTCTCATATACTGCTGGAGATACCATATGACCCCGAAATTCCATTCCTAGATATATACCCAAGAGAAAACCTATGCCTACACAAAAACTTATACACACAAGTTCACAGCAGCATTTTCCATAATAAGCAAAAAGCAGAAACAACTCAAATGTCCATCAACTGATGAATGGATAAACAAAATGCGGTATATCTATCTGTATAATAAAACATTACTCAGTTGTGAAAAGAATGAGACTGATATGTGACAAGAGGGATGAACCTTGAAAGAAGTCAGTCATAAAAGGCAACATATATGATTCCATTTATATGACATCTCTAGAATGGGCGAATTCATAGAGACAAAGTAGGCTGGTGATCGCCGAGCTGAGTCAGGGGAGAAAGGGAGAGATAGTGCTCTGGGTTTAGGGTTTTACTTTGGAATGATAAAAATATTCTAAAACTGATTGTGGGGATAGTTGCAAAACTCTGTGAATATACTGAAAACCACTAAATTGTATATTTTAAAAGTATAGATTTTGTTATGCAAATATATCTCAAAGTTATAAAAACAGCTTCCTCTACTCAAACTACCTTGGAGAGAGCCTTAGTTTAGTGAAGCTGTTAAGTTTAAGTGGTATTTATCAGATAAATGTGTATAGAAATCACCCCCAAGGTGCATGAAGCATCTAAACACTATATTCCTTGTGCAGATACTTGTTGGGTATCCACTATGTGCAAGCAGGCACAATAGGGTTACTTTGAGAGATGGACATTAAGCAGTAATAATCCTGTGCTCAAAAAGCTCGCCGTTTGATTGAAGCTTTTACTCAAAAATTTAAACCTTTTTTTCCTTCTGTTCCCTTTGCTCTGCTAATCTCTCTGTATATGTGTGCATATGTGTATCTTCCCGTGTCCAGCCCATTCTTCTAAGTGTCTCTCATGTGTTCCACCCCCACCAGCCTACTGAAGGCTTCTGCTGTCTCTTACCAGACTACTGCAGTGGCCTCCTAATTGGTTTCCCCACTCTCCAATGAAAGGCATGTTTTTAGGACAAACAAAAATAAAATAATTACTTTATAAAATGGCTCTTCAGAGTATGTTACCCTACAGGGTGACCTGGGTTTTGAGGACAGCATAGAAAGCAAATCATGATTGTGTTTTGGAGGCAGGGATGTTTGGGGGGATGGGGTGTATAGTAGCTATCTATTACTGTTTAACAGATTACTCAGAATTTAGCAGCTTCAAACAACTAACATTTCTTTCACAATTTCTGTGGGTCAGGAATCTGGACATAGCATAGCTGGGTCCTCTGGCCCTGGGTCTCACAAAGCTGCGGTCACCACTGCCCAGTGGCTGGCAGGATTCCGTTCCTCAGGGGCTTTTGGACTGAGAACCTCAGTTGTTGGCTGCTGTTGGCCAGAGGCTTTCCTCAGTTTCTTGTCTCATGGGCCTCTCTATGGGGCAGCTTAGAACAGGGCATCTGGTTTCCATTAGGGTGAGCAAATGAAAAGGTTGAGCAAAATAGAGCAGATTATTTTTACAGTATTCTATTCGTGAGAAGTGAGTTAATGAATCCAGCCCATGCCTTAGGGGAGGAGATTACACAAAGGCACAAATATCAGGAGATGGAGACCTTAGAAACTGCCTTACACGGGTATGGCCTTTTTTCTTTTTTCTTTTCTTTTTGAGGTACAGGGCCAGAGATTAAACCCTGGACCTCGTGTGTGGGAAGCCGGCGCTCAACCACTGAGCCACATCAGCCTCTGAGTTGTTTTTTTCTTTTGTTTTGCTTGTTTTCTTTTCTTTTCTTTTTCTCCTTTTTCAGGAGGCACCAGGAACCAAACCCGGGACTTCCCATGTGAGAGGTGGGCGCTCAACCACTTGAGCCACATCCACTCCCCATATTTTTTTTAAATTGACCCCAGAAAGGTTACTCTGAAGGGGAAAATCTTCTTTGCTACTGCCAGAAACCAAATCAGGTTATGGTAGGAATGATTATGGTACTAAACCTCAGTTTATGCCTTGATTTTCTTTTCTTTTATTTATTTAATCCCCCCCACCCCCACTTGTGCTCGCTGTCTGTGCTCTGTGTCCATTCACTGTGCGTTTTTCTGTGTCTGCTTGTCTGCCTTTGTTGCGTCATCTTGCTGCAGTAGCTCTCTGTGGGCATAGGCCATCAGCTCTTTGCAGGCTTGGGCCAGCTTGCCTTCACCAGGAGGCCCCGGGAATTGAACCTGGGGCCTCCCATATGGTAGACTGGAGCCCAATCGCTTGAGCCACATCTGCTTCCCCTTGATTTTCTTAATTGTGAACTATTTTAAATTAAGCATTTTGCTTCTCTAATATTTAAAATAATACTATGGACTCAAGTTTTTTCAGTTAGGCCCAGAAAAGTTAAAGTTTTAGCTTCTTTACAGTGGGAATTTTTGAAATGGGGCTGTTCAGATAAGTCTGCCACTCATATGGGCTTTGAAAAATTCTGATGCCAAAAAATCCCACTGTTTAATTTACTCTTCCAAAAGAATTGTTACTGCTGAGTAGATTTCATATTAATCTGTTCAAAATATATTTGAATAATGAAAATGAGTCTATTTTTAAAACTCCAGTTCCTTAGTTCTTTAGGACAACTGTGCAAAGATTTAAGATGGCTAGTTCTCTTTGGGAAAACTCTGGGTTGAGGGACGAAATCCAACTGGAGCTGTGATATGAAGGTCAGGGAACAGGAGAGAGAATCTTGGCAAGAAGGAGCTTGCAAATTGTAGTCGAGTGAGTAGTTATGAACGAGGCTGCTATTGCATCTCCCAAGGAGGGTTCCTGTAATTTTATAGTCCTACTTTTTTAAGGAAAGAGAAAATGCATACACATTTTTTGCTGTGCTTACTTTTTCTGTCTTACCTCTAAAAATAAACAAAGCAAAAAAACCTTCCCTTGGTGATGGACTTGTTTAGAAATAGTATCTTCAAAAGACCTCTTTATGTGAGCCAAGCTGTTCTCTGTATGAGTGAGTCTGGGACAGTTTTGTATGTGCCCTGGAAAGAAAACAAAACACTGGTGTGATTCCTTTTGTGTCAAAGCTTACAACTCAGATACTGAAAGGACACCTCATTGATAAAATCAAGCCTCAATCTCTGGCTTCACCTAAGGTTGAGAGAATCAAGTTTGAAGGGAGAAATGCCTCGAATGTTGAAACAAGCAAGAGCCGTAAGTTTGGGTTTGCTGAACGCTCAATATTTGTGATTACTGTAAGAAGACTCTTGATTGCAGAATCCTTTAGAAAATCCACTGTTTCCTCTACATGCTTGGACTTAACTGTCTTTATTCCTAAGGATATTACCCAAGGGTGTGCTAACGGTCAAGCTCCTCTGACAAGCTTGGAATTTGGAGGGAAATATCATTCTTGGTAACCAACCCAGTAAGAGACCCGTGTTGCTCCGTGTAAAACGTTAATGGAATTCCTAATTGGATTTTCGAAATAAAAATCACTTACCAGTCTCCATGGTAACTGCATTTTCCCCTCTTCCTCTCTGTTCCTTCACCAGCTCTGGCCTCACCTCTCTTGTCCAAGGGAAATGGGGATGACATGCCTGCTTGCTCCATGCAGAGAAGGGCAGGCTGGTGGACAGCTGAGCAGGGAGCCTTCTCAGTGCCTGGCTCCT
>PVKH010002270.1:0-27675 GCA_004027955.1 Chaetophractus vellerosus
TGAAGCTACTGTGGATGAGAATACATATCATTAGAATTTTTTCTTTGCAGGCTAAACTAAAAATCATATTACAACTCTAAGAACAATAAGTATCTTCTGTTCTTCTCACCCAATTCTTATCTTCAGTAGTTATAATAAAAATTAACTACCATTGTAGTAGTCCAGAGAACCCTGTGGTGGTTTGGAAATATATGTACCCGAGAAAATCATGTTCTTAAAACTAATCTCTTCTTATGGGTGTTTACCCATTGTAAATAGGATCTTTTGATGAGGCTACTTCAGTTAAAGTGTGACCTACCTCATTCAATAGTCCTTTATAAGAGAATAAAATTCAGATAGAGAGAAAACCACTGAAGCAAGAAGCTGAAGGTAAGGAAACCAGGAAGAGAAGGGAGAGACTAGCAGAACACGGACATGTGCCTTGCCATGTGACAGAGGAGTACAGGATCACAGGCAACTAGTCTCCAGAAAGAAAGCATCATCTCGATGATGCCTTAATTTGGACATTTTTATGACCTCAAAACTGTAAGCTTCTAAGCTAATAAATTCCCATTATGAAAAACCAACCCATTTCATGGTATATTGTTTTCAGCAGCCTAGCCTTTTAAAACAGTCCCCAAATATGTACACAAAATACATTTTAAATATAAGTGTTTATAACTTAAGTACTGCATTCAAATAAGCTACCCCAAATGAGATATTATTTTTCTACATTTCTTACAACACCCTAGCACTCAAATAGGGAGTAAATCTGTCAGCAAAATGAAGAAAATTATGAATATCAGAAACTCAGATCCTAAAATAAAACATCTTATTACTTATGAGTGTCACTTCAAAAAATGTAATATAGTAAACTTGGAAATGAATAAGGGTTTTTTGGGGGATACAGATGTAAGAGCAATGGAGAGGAAAAAATAAAACTTTGAACACTGGTTTATGATTTTGTTTTTATTTTGGTCTTTGCTCCTTTGAACTTTAAAACAAATATGAAGACTGAATCACATCCTCCACAGAAGACATGTTCAAACCCTAACCCGCAGTCCTGTGGGTGTTAAACCATTTGTATTTACAACAGGAAATAGGACTTTTGAAGATATTATTAGTTAGTTAAGGCATAGACTTATTTGTTGACAGGATCTTTGAAGATACTATTTAGATGAGATCAAATTGAATCAGGGTAGGCCTTAATACAAAAGACTGGAGTCCCTATGATCAGTGGATATTCTGATAGAGTCAGTGAGCAGTGAGTAGAAGCCAGAGGTCAGAAGGACCCAGAAGTCAAAAGAGCCATGGAATGTTGCAGATTGCCAGGTGACAGAGGCAGAGGTGCAAGCAGAAGAACTCCAAGAATTGTGGCAAGCCAACACCAGAACACAGCAGACTCAGAGAGAAATCATGGTCTGTTGAATCCTTGATATTGGGCTTCTAGCTTCCAAAATATATTTCTGTTGTTTAAATGACACATTCTGTGGTATTTGACATAGTATCATTGGAAACTAAGACAAAATGTGAAGCTGGAAATGGCACTACACTTAATGACTCACCTCATGTGTTTTCAGTGCATGATAATTTTTCAAATAATAACTTTCATATATAACTCATATATCATTCATATATAAGTCATAGAAAAGTTCCCCCAAATAAAAAGACATGGTTTGATTAAAATTAAATATAGATTAAGAAACTGCATTTAATAAATGATAAAACCAATATGTAGGTTGTAAGCATGCTTAATCAGGCAAATTGAGAAAGGAATATATCTATCGATATCGCATAGCAGGGAGCCCATGAAATCTGATCATCACATAAAATAAACAATTCCCAAAAAGATAAATGAAGGAACTCTATTACTGTACATTTTCTCAAGTTTCTATTTAACAGTGTTTTTAAACATACATTTAATAATCACATTCTAATAGCAATAGTGGTTTAATATTTTATGTGGTTTTTTCATAACTACAATTTATTCAGACATCAACTTTTTCAGGGTATGTCTTGAGAAAATACATTATTAGGAAATCATTTTGAACACTGGAAAATAAGAGGTACTATGAGAAAAAAAAACATTTTGGGTCACATTTTAGACCCAGATGGCTTATAGACAAACTGTCCTCCTGTGCATTTATTAAATATTCAGATGCTAGGGATATACAAAAACAAAATTACATTTTTTTTTACCAACAAGGACAACTCACGGGTACATAATAGCTTTAGTTATACAATAGTCTTTTGTGGCAATAATTTCAGAAGTTTATGATTCATTGATTTCATTAAAGGTTAATAGGATAAAGCTTAGGACACAATAATCTTCGACACTTTCTGGGTTTTTTCAAAGAGCATAGCTGCTGGTTGAGATAAAGGCACAGAATGTGCTGAGATCAATCTCTACTACTCTGGCATTAAATCAACAACATGACACAATCTCTTTCAGTGCAAGTGTCCTTTCATTTTGGAAAGTGAAACACTGAAGGTTAATGGTCTTCTGATTCAGTGACTGCATGAGGACACCAAGCAAATTGAATTCATCTTCTTTAATATTGTAAAGTTCTCGAATCTTTCAATAAAACAAAACTAAAATTTATATTATTACACTGTACCTACTGAGGCAGGGTCTCTAAATTCCAATTGGAATTACTTAAAATGATATGCACACTTGGGAGAATTTTCCTGGTTTGGTATTTATTCTTCAGATCAGCTCCTCTCACCCATCCTATTCTTTTGCATTTTGTTGTTGCTGTTGTTGTACTTCAATATGTCTCAAGTTTCATTTCCAAAGCCATTCTCTCTGTGGGTAGAGAGAAGTAATTCAATTCTTATATAAATCTTACTTAACTTAATATAAGAAAGTATTCATTCACAGAACTCATTGTTAGAAAAAGATTGTACTTTTTTATATGTAAGTATTACTGACAGTCATAGACACTTTCCTCTGTAAACTAATGAAAAGAATACATACTACAGTTGCAAAATATTATTCATCTTGATATATCAATATTTTCTCACACCTAAAACATAGTGAAACATTGTAAAAATCTAAGCCCTCTTCACTGTATGGGAAAATAAAATGTCATAACAAAATCAATTTTATAAAAAAGCTTAGAGTTGGATGGATAAATTAAGTAGGGATATTTCTGACCACTGGCTTTGTCTCTTGTTTGATGTCAGGCCACAGTCAGTTTATGTAAATGATTTTAAATTTAATTACCTCAAATGTAAAATGGAGACAAGTAATACCAAACCCAAAAGCTTCTCTGATGACTAAATAAGAAAATGTTTGTAGGACTTCATTTAAATATGTAATCTATGAGAATTTCAATAACTTCTTCACAATAAAAAAGTGAGTAAATGGTGGGGATGGGATCTGAAACCAACTCTGAATTAAATGAGAAACAGTTTCTTTCTTTCTTTTATATTTTAAAGAAGCTTTAAATTACATAAATGTTACATTGAAAAACTAGGGGTTTCCCATATACCCTCCCTATCCCCCTCCCACACTTTTCCCTATTAACAACTTTCATTAGTGTGGTATATTTGCAGAACCAGTTTCATTCCATTAAATAATACTGCTAACTAGGAAGTCACAAAGAAATCTACCCTTGGCATGAAAGGGGAAAATGGCTGTTTGTGTGTAGGGTCTGTGTGTGCATGAATGTGTGTATTCGTTCCAATTCGTGTTAAAGACAGATCTTAGGAGGGTTTATACTTGATTTTCACTGTTATTTACACCTCTGTTCATATGCTCTGCAATTCTAAATAATCCCCACAGAGTTGTTCTGAGTGTAGAACTGAACAGAGAAACTTCTGTTAATGTAAATGAAACACCCCATCAAATCAACTCCCCAGAGGAAGAAAAGAGCAAAGGAGTAGATCTGACATGAATTCAACTAATGAAGCCTACAGAGAGTCCCTTTTATAGTTTGGTTTCAGGTAGGGATTGGAAATATTTCACATACATTTTTCTATTTATAAGTTTCACCAAATTTTATACTTATTGTTGTGAGTATGTGCATGTGTGTGTGTGTTATATGGATATTATAGTTTAAATAGCTATATACTTTTCTTTTCTTTTCTTTAATCATATTTTAGAAAAGGAAAGGACAGAGTTTAGAAATATCCACACTAAAAAAAATATATATATATATATATAAAGATAAAGTTATAGCTGTTTGATGCAGTCTGAAAATATATCATTAATTGCATACTTTATAATATAGAAACTAGAGCTTCTATATTAATAAATGTTACTACTATTTAAAAGTACTTACTAAAATGACACTATACCTAATGTAATCATATATTTTGCTGTAGTGTATTGTATTAGTCAGCCAAAGAGGAGCTGATGCAAAATACCAGAAATCTGTTGGCTTTTATAAAGGGTATTTATTTGGGTTTGAAGCTTACAGTTACCTGGCCTTAAAGTGTAAATTACTTCCCTTACCAATGTCTCTTGCCACATGTTGGAGCAAGATGGCTGCTGACATCTACAAGGGTTCAGCCTCCCTCTTTCTCTTAAGGCTCCATGGTCCCAGCTTCTTCTAATATCAGCTGAAGGCTGGAATAAGTCTCGTCTCTCTCTCCCAGGGCTCATTTCTCTCTGGGCTCAGCTGTTCTACTCTCCCCACAAGGCCAGCTGTAAACAATAAGGTGAAGACTTGTATCTCTTCTCAGGGCCTCTCCCATTACTAATGGAGCCTTCTCTCTTTCCTCATGTATCTGCTTCTCTGGGTATTTACTTCCCAGGGCTCCAGCATTAAAACTCTGAACTCTCTTCTCTGCTGTGTAGTTTTCTCAGTGAGTCCCGGCCCACCAAGGGGCTGGGGACTCAACATCCTACTGGTAAGACCCAATCAAAGCCTTAATCATAATTTAATCAAATAAAAGTGAAACCTTTGAATCCAATACAATCTAATATGCCCAGAGGAAAAGAACATTTCACAAACATAATCCAACATCTATTTTTGGAACTCATAAACAATATCAAACTGCCACATATATAGAGATTTAAAATACCTGTATTAGTCAGCTCAAGGGGTGCTGATGCAAAGTACCAGAAATATGCTGTGTTATATAAAGGGTATTTATTTGGGGTAGAAGCTTACAGTCACAAGGACATAAGTGTAAGCTACTTCCATCACCCAAAGTCTGTTGCCACGTGTTGGAGCAAGATGATTGCTGGTTTCTGTGAGGATTCAGCCTTCCTTCCCTCCTAAGGCTCCATGGTCTCAGATCCTTCCTTTCCCAGCTGTAGGTTAGCATAAGGCTTGTCTCTCTCCCAGGGCTCATTTCTCTCCGAGTTCAGCTGCTCTGCTCTCTCCACAAGGCTAGCTGTAAATTATTAGGCAAATGACTCATCTCTTTCCTGGACCTCTGTCGTGTCTAATGGAGCCTTCTTTCCTTCTTCACTTATCTGCTTCCCTGTGTGTTTACTTCCCAGGGGCTCCAGCATCATAAAGCTCAAACTGTCTCCTCTGCCTTTTCTTTTTTCTGTGAGACCCCACACACCAAGAAAATGGCCATTTGTCAAGCGTGTGGAAAGGGTGGGTCCCTATGAGGCCCTGAGGAGAAGTAACCATTGTCTTAAGCATGACTCTCAGACTTTGACATCTAATGACGCAGGTTTTCAGAACTGTTATAGACACATGACTCATGTTTCCTTTCCAATTTCTCCTTGTAGTCATGGAAATGTTTATCTTTTTTCTGTCTATTTGTGTTTTGGAAGCAGATAAAAGATTTTGTAAGTTTCAGAGGTCAACCGCCAGAAGGGACTTTGTGTCAAGACAAACTGTATTTCTTTAAACTGATTGTGAAATGGTTTTGTACTTAGCATTGTACTGATATAAGGTGTTTTTTTAATATTGTAATGACGTTTTGGAATTCAGAGGGTGGTGTGTAGCAATTTGGTATTATTTAAGAATTCCAAAAATAGATACTGGATTAGGTTAGTAAACTGGATTGTTCCTCTGGGCATGACTAAATTAGGATTAGGGTTTTATTGGGCCATGTCAGTAGGATGTTGAGTCCCTGCCCTCTTGGTAGACAAGGAGTCAGAGAGAAAACTACATGACAGAGAAGAGATTTGGAGTTTTGACACAGTTTTTGAGCTGGAGCCCCAGGAAGTAAGCACGCAGAAGAGCTTGGTCATGAGGAAAGAGAAAAGGCCCCGGGAAGAGAAACAAGCTGTTTGCCTAATAGTCTACAGATGGCCTTGTGGAGATAGCAGAAGCTGAGCCCAGAGAGAAGCAAGCCCCAGGAGAAGAGGCACCTAGGAAGCCTGAACCTTCACAAACTTTGGCAGCCATTTTTCTCCAATACATGGCAAACACTTTAATGAGGGAAGTAACTTACGCTTTATGGTCTGGTAACTGTAAGTTTCTACACCAAATACATACCTTTTATAAAAGCCAACAGATTTCTGGTATTTTGCATTAGGACCCCCTTGGCTGACTAATTACACATCCTTTTCCACGTAATATGAAACATCTCAAAACCAAATGGCTTTCAGCAATTTGATTTTCATTTAAATCACAGTACTTTAATTATGACTTATGCAATAGTTAGACATATTTCAAGAGGCACCCTCAAAAGAAAACAAAATGAGTACTAAATCTCTTCATTAATGTGAGCATGTGTTGATGACTATTTTTCCCTGAAGGGGTCCATTGACAGAAAAAGAAGCTCAACAGAATTCTTTTATTGAAGGCTTTTCTCCATTTGGGCTTAGAAATGTGTTCTTAAGAAATAGAAATGAGGTAACATATGTCTCTGTATAAAAAACTAATGTGTATTTGACACTTTGCTTTCTTCAGTGGAAAATATAACATGACCCTTTTCCTAGAGTTGGCAGAAACAAAGAATAAATACATAAAGCTTCTAAGAAAAAAATACTGAATCACATATGATTAAATTCTTAAATGAGCAGAAAAGACAATAAATGCAGTATAAATTCAGAAAATAGAAACACCAATATGAAATGGAGTGTAGGAAAGGAACGGTTTATAGTTTTCTTTTTGCTATCCCCAAAAGAGAAGAATATATTCTTTCGGGACACACTGATCACACCATTTATAGCAAACAGAAGCAATTACCTCTTTATGGGAATCTGACATCCTGGCACATTTCAACAATGAAAACAGCTCTGTTAGTCCTTCATTTCACGATACAGTTGTTTACATTAAAAAAATCCTATTCCTTAGAGATTGGAATTTCTAAAATTTGTTTCTATTTAATGGTGGCTACATTCATATTTCTGTGTGGCAAAATTTTGTGTGATATTTAGTTCCTTCACTTGCCCTTTTTTCGAATTGTCCAGATTTCAATACCATTGAAAATTTGCTTATCTTTTTTTTCTAGTTCGTTAATAAAGTTACTTTTGATATATGTGATCTAAAAAGAATGTTTACCTTGTATGTATGCATTATACCTCTCTACAATGCTGTGCATTTTAGTCTTAGTCTGCGATGGCATATGATTAGTCAGAGACACCTATGAAATCTATATCCATTGCTATTTTGTGCCATCTTGTTATAAATCTTAAATAATATAATGAAGTTTCCCAATTTATTTTTGTTTTCCTTTATTTTCCCTGAACTTTATCATTGCCTACATTGTTCAATTTTTTTTCTTCATTTGTTTGTTTGGTTTTTTAGTTATGGTACATATTTAATAGCAAGATTGTGTTAATCATAATGCTAAGATATTTAAATAGTAGTTTCTCATACCAATTGAGCTTGATTATGCCAATTCAGATATAATCAATCATCAAAAATCATTAGAAAGATTTTTGTGAATAAAGCTAAATTAATTAGCCAATATTTACTGAACATAGCAAAGCAAAAAGCAAAAGAAAACCCTATTTCATTTTAAGATCATACTATTTCCTTATAAAATTCAAATAAAAAGGAAAAGTCATACTTGTATGACCTCAGGGTATAATTCTTTACAATTCTTTACACAGATAGCCAGCAGAAGGCAATTATCAATGACCTGACATAAGCATTTGATTTTGAAAACTTAAGTTTATGAATTGAATTATGAATCAAGACACTGTTTTCCTTGAAATGTAACACCCTAAATATTTAGTCAATATGAAAAGCCAAATTAATGTGCTTTATATAATACCATAATTCTTTTGTTGAATGCCATAATTCTTTTGTTGAACAAAGATTCAAATAGTTAAGCAATTGTTCATGTCAGCATTAGTAAACCGTATGGTTTTAAGTGCCCAGTAAGGCAGTATTAACCCTACTGAAAATAGGATTGCAAATTTCAGTGGCAGCTTGCATTCTAAGAGGTATCTTGTGCCAGTTACAGAGGCAGTAAGATATTGCTGCTATTCACTCTTCCAGTACCAAGAAATGTGTCTATTTCATTCATCAAGGAAGTTTATCATCACTTTATGCACTTATAAATCTGAAGATGTATTATAGGACATTAAAATTCTTTAATTTTTTCCCTAAACTGTAAAATAAAAACTTACCAATATCTTTTACTTACTTTAGCCATGCGCATTGATGTTTTTCTTAGTTTTCTTACTTGAAATCTCTACTTCAAGAGTACTAGTGACCTTTATTTTGCCTCTTCTTTGCTCTCCTTTAATATTTGCTTTTCTCTGACTGCCTTGGCTTTTCTTTCATCTGCATTCACTGGAATTATCTCAATTTATTTCTTTATACCAGTAAGTTCCATCCATATATTTTCAGTTCCTAGCTCTTCCCACTTATTTTACTAATCATAGAATGACACTTTGCAGTCATTGTGGAAAGAATTGCTGCATGGTGGGTCATGGGAACAAAGGCTCAGACATAAAAACTTTCAGCAAATGACTGCATTATCATGACATATCTCAAATATTACACTTCACAGATATTGCATGTGTTACAAATTGAAAGTTTGTGGCAGCCCTGCATCCAGCACTACTATTGGCACCATTTTTCCAAAAGCATTGGCTCACCTAATGTCTCAGTGGCACATTTTAATTAAGGTATGTACATTGTTTTTTGTAGTCACAATGCTATTGCACACTTAATAGACTACAGTGTCGTAAACACTGGGAAACCAAAAACATTCACATAACTAGCTTTATTTCAATATTCACTTTATTGCAGTGGTCCGGAAATGAATCTGCAGTAGCTCTGAGGTATCCCTGTACTTACACAGTCCAAAGGATCCAAAAGAGCAGGAAAGGAGACCTCATTGTGACAGGTGTCCCAGGGAGACCAAACTGTTAGGTCAGTGTCAGTGGATGGCAACTGTGCACCCAGTTGCATCAGAGGTGACAGACCTTGTGATGTTTGAATATGGAGAATTCACCTGACCAAGGATAAGGGGGCCCTGTCAATGAGATTTCCCACACTGATAAGCACCTGGGAATGCTGGTACCATGGTTTAGGCAGGGTCACGACATTTCATTAGACCTAACATCTTCCCCAGGCTGTGGAAGGGAAACACTGAAACAATAGAAAAGAGGCAGGGGTAGGCAAAAGCTGGTGGAGATGGCCACTGAGCCATTTGTCTGTTACTTCCCCATCTTAAAACATCTGATTCCTTAGCACCGATGACAAGTAGCATCTTATAGTCATTGTGACAAGAATCCAAATCACTTTGATTTTGAGATTATATTTATAAATAAAACTATAGAATTTTATAACCAAATATTCTGTGGAATTTCAAGGAAATTATTTTGCTAAGGCATTTTACATGTATTTCTATATCAATAAGACTGAGGTAATCATAACTCAGTGTTTTAAAGTGTGATAAAATATAACATTTTGTTAATTTAAATAACAAATGAATTAATATAGTGTACATCATGATTTTACTCAGAAATATATTTGTGAACAGGGCATTAGTAGTGCATAAGCTTTCAGTGGTGTATGGAATAATAGCTAAATCTGGACAAGAAAGACTGTATACATAAAGTAAGAGATAAGATGAGTGAAAATATTAATTAGCGTTTTTTGTACATTGGTCTCCAAATGACAGACTCTCAAATAACATTGAAGCTAAAGGGATTAATTTTAATTTGTATGTAGTCATTTTTGTGCTAATGTAGAGCTAGCACAGGGGAAAAAATGGCATGTCAATATATTTTAAGATAAAAAACTCCACATTTTTTTTCATAATTTTGTTATGTTTCTTTAATAAATTTGGCTACCTAAATAGGCTGAGTTTTATTTCTCAAAAAAATAATTTTACTAAGTATCCTTTTCCTTTTAAGATATAAGTATTATCTAATATTATCTTATACCATTATTTTTTAATGTTATCTCTATACACAGCCTTCCGAAATGGGCTTTTTCCTAGGACTACATTTCATGTATTTAGAATAAAGTTTAAAAAAGCACAGCTACTTCCACTGCATACATAGAACATATGTTATCAAAAAACAGAAAAAGAGAGTTAATATTCTTCTAACACAAGGGAGTAATAGCACTTTTCAGTAACATCCAGTATATTATGTTCAATTAAAAATAATTAGTATTTTATACCACTTCAAATCTTTTGTTTATAGATGCCAAGAATAAAATGTTTATACGTATTTGCAAATCTTCTGTATTTAGTAAAAGAGAATCTTTTTTACTCTGACAAATGCCATCTAGAAAATATAAACACCCAATTTGCAGATCTTTTTCTTCAAGATTTATATAAAAAATATCAAAAGGTACAGAATATTAGATACAAAAGATGAATAGACTTGTCTTTTATATTTTATAGAAGATATTAACACAATATTTAGGGGTATTTTTACTGTTGCTTTTGTTACTTTTAAAATTTATTATTGGAACGCTTAAGTACATTAATAGGACACACTATTGAATGGAGTTAATATTTCGTCTTTAACTTAGTGTGATGTTGGCAAGATAGTAAATCCTCTCTCGATAATTGCACAGCTCTGTGTGACCACAGGACAAAAAGCAAAGTCAGTTCTCTAAGTTTTAGTAGTATAAGCAGAGCCACCAAAACACGAGGAAAAGCTGGAAAGATCAAAGTTATTTGGCAGTTGTTATCTACTAATTGATTTTTAAAGGGGGAGAGAGAAGTCTTGATAAACCAATACATTGAGGTCAGCTGTTGCCAATGGAATTTCTCTTGCACATAGGTCTGAAAAAAATCTTAACATCAAGCTACTTTATGAAAAGAAGAAAATGTCTGAGCAATTTCCCTTGACATCACTTCAATAAGAACTTAAAAAAAATGTTCTAAAATGTAATACTGTAATACTGCCACAGTTTTTTTGTGCACTCAAACTTGCATGGGACTTGCTTCTTCCAAGAAAATGCAGCTATGGTCATAACTGAAAACCTGTATTTGTCAGTTTATTTAACTCAGTGTTTGAGATCATTCCTATACATTCACAAGTTAGGGCAGAGAGAGTGGTTGTCCCCACAATTTCTCTTTAGACATGATATGAAAAAGGATTCTGGGCACTTTCCCCAGCCTAATCACTGAAAGTTTTGACTCAACTATACACCAGAAGTGGGGCCACATTCATGGGAATTTCAAATTGATTTCAAGAGCCATGAAACTTGTCTTTATAGAAACACTCAATTCTCACTTTATAACCTAGGTAGATTTCTATTCTTTAAAACAAACAAAAAATATATTGTTGATATTTTAAACTTAGAATCCCAGGTATCATCTGAATCATTATAACAACAAATCAAACAAAAACTGAAAAAAATGAAAATCTGAAAAAAATCAGAAACCTGGTATTCATATTGCTGAGAAATTTTTAATTGAAAATTTATTAAATAGATGAAATAATTCAACATTAAAAACTTAACTGTACTGTTTCTATATTTGTTAAAATTTGACATAGAAATAGCCATCAAAATAGAAAATCTGAGTAGTGATTGCTTGAGTCAGATTTCTGAAGGACCCCACCAGTTTCCCAACCTGAGGGATATATCTATCATCAGCATCATTTGTTGTAATGCATAATACTGGTCACAGTAAAGCATATATTTCTTTAAAATATTTAAGAAATGATATATGGTGCCCACAGAATCATGTGACAATAGTATGGCTTGAATTAACATTATGGCTATTTGGTGTTTTAAAAGACAGAGGAAGCATTCATTAATAGTTTCTGAATAGTGAACAATTAAATGAAGGTTAAAAATAAAAAGTCAATAACAATTCTCTTTTATGGTATGTTCGGCAATGCTGCTATGTAATGGATATAAGAAGAGTAACACAAAATGGAATGAGAGCTTCCAAAGGAGAGAAGAAAAGTAGACTTGCTTTGTGTACATAAGTAAGGCAAACAAATAGGAGCTTAAAAGCTATAAGAAAATATCTTCAACTTTCTTAGTAAGGATAGTCACTTTTATTTCATGCCCCTAAGAAAATGGCTTCAACTACAATTGTACAGCTTGCATTATTGATAGACTCAATCAAATGTTGAGAACCCATTTCTCTCATTCTTTCCAAGCCACCTTTGTCCCAGAAACATTATCATCAAAAACAATGGAGGTTTGGGGAGTGGGTATAGCTCTGTGGTTTGAGCGCCTTCTTCCCATGTATGAGGTCCCAGGTTCAATCCCCAACACCCCCTTAAAGGAAAAAAAAAAGAGCAATGAAGGCTGACCATATGAAACCCTGGTTTCATAGCCTTCAACTTTGGATACATGCCCCTCCCATTCATTCTGATTTTATTGATTTAGTTCTTATTCTGACACAGTACATATTTTAAAGCTAGGTATAATGATAAAAATGAATTGAAAACCATCATTATAGCACTGTGTTGTGTTCTTATGCAAAATCACATGCAAATAAATTATGTAATAACATTTTTAAAGTATTTTTAGACCAGATTTTAAGATGTTATTAAGCTGAGTATGTAAATGTTTTTACTATTTTTACAAAATGATGTTGTAAAATCTATAAAGGAAGGATGAATTATAGAATATTCAATATTTTTTGCATTTTCTAATAATTTAAATATAAGGCATTTTAACTTTATTTCTACAAGAAGAAAGATTCAAAAAAAGTAGCTTTTCTAATCTAAAAAACAAAATAGAATTTCTCAGAAAGAAGAAGTTTTAACACAATACTTCACAATACCTTGAATAAAATTGTTGGATTATTTTTCAAATGTTTGACTACATGAGTAATGGCTTGACTCATTCCATCAGCCAATAGGCCATTTTTTAGGCATTTATTTATGCTACTTATGGCAGTGTGCAGTATTGAAGTTGAATCTTGGGATATATTTAACTACAAAGGGTGCTTAACATTTGATGTTAAATGTTTCCTCTGCTGTAAGTTTAATTTGAAAACCTTATCATATTCTTCAACCACTTTATCTGACCAATCATTATAAATATATCTGGAACAGCCTGTGAGAAAGTATTTTTTAAACCAACTCAAATAACAGAAAACCATCCATTATAAAGAAAGGGTATTGAACAAAATAATTCATAAACATGACATTGAATATATTTTTCTTTCTTAAATAACTCCTTCAATCTTTTCTTACTGTAGCTGAGTAATTGCAGTAACCTAATGTATAAAAATATTTGTACATGCATTATTTTAAGGTTAAAACTGAAAAATTGATGCTTTGACTGTGATGTGGGTAAATTTAGCACATCTTTGCACAGCAAATATAATTATAAAGGAAGCTTTCAAATATGTCTTTATATATTTAATGTATTTAATGAAATATATACAGATTTTTCTCAAGTATATATTTCTAAAATAAATGTAAATTTTTTTTACTGTAACACTATTTAAACTTGCTTGTTAAATTTGAAGTCAATCTATAGATATTATAATATTATATATTATTCTGGCCTAATTCTTATACCTGAGTGTTATATATTGATAATGATTTATATAAAATTATTTTCATTCCTTGTTAACAATAGATATCTTTTATGGAAGACTCTATTGACCTTCCCACTGTTGACACATAATTTTTACTATGTTGCTTAAATAAATACCAAAATTACCTGCCATAATGCCTACTCTTCATAGCTTCTATATAGATATAAAATGAAAGCATATTTACAAGTTATGTACAAATCTACAAAAGAAATAAATGCTAAATAAGAATGCTATTTTAAGTCAAGGTTTAAATCAAGTTTTACTCTATAAGATAATTAGGAGGTTTGTTATATATGCAACATATTTTTAAGTCCTCTAATGGTCTTTGATTAAGTTCACATTCTTTCTTGTAATATCCTGCTTTAGAGCTCTGCTATTTATTTATATTTTCAACTGCATATTCTTTATATGTTTTTTCCTATTCTTTCTGTTGGCAAATGTATAGCAACAGTTACTCCCAGTGATTATTTCTAGTGCTATTTGCAATCTGTACAATTATTGACCATGTTCTTTCTGCTTGGAGAAAGTTTGGCATTTATACCATGTTTGCCTCCCCCATATTATGAAGTTTTCTAATTTTATGTGGTAAAAAGTGAACCTGCTGAGCCAAGAATGAAATGTATCAGATGAACAGTTCCCATAACAAGGGAAACCAGTGCAATTTTAATTACAGAACCAAAAATAAAAGAGATGCTTCTTGAATGATATTCAATAAAAGTAGTTCAAAAACATAAGGTCTCAGCACCTTTCGTAAAAACTCTGCTATCACATTGTAAAGTAGCTAAACCAAATGGGGAGAATAGTATTTCCTTCACAGCTAGTTCTATTATGCTTTTTATTACATTTTCCCACTATTCAGAGATCAGTGTTAAAGCATCAATGGCAATGCCAGGTAGGGGTCAAAAAGACACATTGCCCAGGGGGTTTGTTACTAAGTGACAGGTCAGAATGAATATTTAGATAAGCAATTACAGAATCTCTCACAATAGTTAATGCAAAAAGAAATTGAAAAAAAAAAAAAGGAACTTGTCCTAATAGGTATTAAAACAATTTTTTGAAAAAATTTTCAGTAACTTAAACTGTGTGGTTTTGATATAATATAACGATTAACAAATGGGTCAGTGGAAGAGAAAGATATTTTGGTAGCTATTCCAATAAATACAATAAAAATATTAAGAAGGAAAAAATAATAAATTAAAAAATCAGTTAAAGTACCTACTCAGAGATTGGTAGAATAATTCCCCAGAAGATGATCCTTCCCAGATAATAACTACAAACTTTGGGCCAATACTAAAGCAGTTATTTAATTACCTGGAAGATCAGGTAGTGAGCAAAGACAGATTTTAGAGGATAGCTAAACTTGGAAGAAGGGTCAAGCATGGGGTGAATTTTCTGTCTTTGAGACCAAAGCACCAAGATGTTCTGTATATATGTCATGAATCTGACAGAACCTGGAGTAGCAATAATCTCTGGGAAGTGAGGAGGAAATACAAAAAGAGTATCTGGAAAATAGACTCGGTACTGGTTATAAACTCTGCAGCCTGATTTCTAAACAGTGCATGTGAGGAGCAGGGAACAAACAGCACAGCTAAGCTCAAAGAAAGTAAAATAAAAAAGAGCTAAATTGATATCTGAGATTCTGCCCTTTGCAAAAGAGACAGTTTGTATTTAGCCCTATCCAAGTTAAATGAATGCTAAAATGAAAACATCAACACTCTTTGAGAAATGTAAGAGAACCAAGAAACTCCACATCACAATATTCACAATATACAGCATAAAATCTAAACTTATTAGACATACAAAGACCCAGTAAAATATGAATTATTTTCAAAGGAGATGACAACCAATAATGTTGAAATTTTCAGAAAAGGACCTTAAAATGGCCATTTTAAATAAGCTTAGTTTATTAAAGGATATCATTTTCATAATAAATGAAATGATAACATTTTTGGCAGAAAAATAGTAAGTATAAAGTAGAACAAGATAAAATGTTTGAATTAAAATTTTAATATCTGAAATATATTTTCTTGAAGTTCTCGATAACAGAAAAGAGATTTTAGAAAGAATAAACTAGGAGTGAACATGAATCTAGATAAATATTTGAAGTGAAAAATCAGAGAAAAATAATTGAAAACTAAAATTAAGAGAGCCCTGGTAACCTGAGGAAGAATATCAAAAGGCAAAGCATAAATACCTATATTGTTCTATGGTTATTTTTAATGTAAGTAGGTTGAGAAAATTTAAGGATTTATCTTCTAATTCCTAGAGCAGCCACAAAATCTGATATAATACAGTGTAGCTTAAATGTCTATATATAAGTAAAAGCATATTATAAAATTATTCAAATAATCTAAATGAAGGCAGAAAAGCAGGAAGAACAACAGCTATATAAAAGCAAATACAAAAGACTCAAGGGTAAAGAGAAAACAATGATAAAATGGTAGAATGAAATTTCAAGCATATAAATAATTACATAATATGTTAAGAACCCAAATTAAAATGTAGAGTCATCAAAATAAGAGTATGACCAAACTCTCTGCTATCTACAAGACAGGTGGTATAAACGTGAAAACATGGATAGGTTGAAAGTAAATTGAAATTTGACATGAAATATTGAGCATAAAAGGTTTAGATTCACTATAATAATAAAGTATAGACTAGACTTCATGACAAAAATCATCAGAAACAGAAGGGAGCGATTCATAGTGATAAAATGATAAATTCCTTAGGCAAAAAAAAAAAAAACCCCACAATTTTCTTTGAGATAACCTTTTTTAAAATCTTGGGCTCCAAAGATTAAACTTCCTAGAGGTCTTATTGTTTGTTTAAGTGGATCAGTGAGGCAGATCCTTAATCTTTTTAACTGCCCTTTTTCTTACTAAATGTTATTCAGTGGTATCATCTTTGGTATTTCTGAAACATTAACAAAAAAATTTATAGCAACACCCTTGGTTTAAATTTAGACTTCTTTCTTCTGACAGTTCTCTGGATTTGAACTTTGATCAGAAGCAATTTTGCAATTTTAGCTTCTTTAGACAATGGGAGAGACTGAGAATTTTCAAAACCATCAAATCTTGGTTTCATTTTTCTTTAAGTCTTTTCCTCAATTTATCTCTCTCCTCTGACATTTTACTTAGGAGTAGCAATGGAACTTGAGTGTTTCCTATAATCTCCTTTTGTAGTGTTATGAGCCTTCATGGTGTGTTTTTTTTTCTTTTTGTAATATCAATTCCAAATACAATATAAATTTTATAAAATAAATTCCAAAAAAAGCAAAAGGAAAAATATGGCACTTGATATATTTTCTGTTTGCTTCACTTCAAATATATACACAAGTAAAAATATTACTTAAGTATGAATCTGAATTTCTAAAATAATCATATTAATAATAACGAAGATGCTTAGGAAAAGTGATATATACTCTATAGAAGCATTCATTACATGACACTAAAACACCTGAAGAATGTTGAAAATTATTTTTTACTCATGATTCTTGAATTAAGAAGTAAAAATATCTCTTAAAAACATTAGAAATAGTAGAGTAGCTTGTCTCTTAAAGTTGTCATCCTTTTTTAACAATGCATCTTTTTCTTACAGGAATCTAGCAGTAAGAATAGCATTAATATAAAAAGTGAAGGAGTTTAAATGTTTAAAGCTAAAGGTCAATCATTTATGTTAATTTTCAAATAATCATTCAAATAAATTTTTGTTATGTTTGTATCCTCCAAAGAAATTCACAAAAAATATAGAGAGATTTTTATATCTTTAAATTTAAAAATAAAATACCTCTGTTTGTTTTTCACTTCCCATTCATTTATAGGAAAAAATATTTAAATATATTCTGATGTTCTAGTTTTTAATCTGTAAAGTAGACATCAGCAGTAACAATCTACAGTTCCAAAACCAAAATAAAAGGATTTTCCTAATGATAGGTATCTTCACATAATCAAAATGTAAATAAGCACTTAGAGACAATGAAAACTGCCTTCTTAATTTCGGTCAATATTAAGTCAGGATTTAACACCTGCCTGACATTGTTCGGGTTTGCAAATCTGGTGTTATCTGACTTTATAGATCAAGCCAGGACTTGTCCTAACTGACAAGTCTTTAATTAGATTTAGTTTCAAGGCCATGTGCCTATTACTCAGATGTGTTGCCTTTTAAAAATTATACCAGTAAGAAACTGGCACAACTTCAACTCATTTCCCTGCAGTCATTGGAGAAGCATAACCCAGAAACTAGAGTGCTTGTTTAAAATAAAAGTGCTTGATAGCATAGGTTGAAAATCCACTTGAAAATAATGATTTAAATTTTATTTTACACTGGCAAATGCAAATCAGGAAAAGTGCACATTGAGCAAATTAAAAGAAAAAAGCAGTGACAGCAGGAAATATTAAAATAAAAAAGTGCTGCATAATATAATACACTTCACTTAAGGAGATAGCTTGGTATTTCAATCTAAAATAACATATTAGCATTTATTTCTCAGTATGATATTATAATTATTGTTTCATGCTCAAATATTTAAAAAATAGGAAGGAAAATGAACATATATACTGAATCCTTTGCTAATTTCAAATTGTCTGTTTGGAACACACACAATAGATTAATGCAGCAAAGTAGTTCTATCTGTGAAAACGACCCAAGACCAAAAAAAAAAAAAAAAGTATAAGTGCATTTAGTTAGCAATATGTCCAGAAGATGCAAGTACTTTTCTTTTTTCCTTTGTTTTATACAATTCCTTTGCTTCCAGCAGGAATTTGGAGATAGTAAGTAAAATAAAATGGCCACCTGTGTTGGGCATTGCTAGGAGGGACCCCTTTCAGACAAAGGATGTTCTAGAAGACAAAAACAATTCACTTGCTAGGACTTTCTGAGGAAATGGAATAATGGAACAAAATCAACAGAATAGCAGTAAGCAACACTTGGTGATAAACCATTTGGGTCCAATAGAGATAGCTTATCGAAATGTAGAAGCATACTGTATAATCTATGTATATCTGCTCCCCACTTTATAAGGCTCTATATAAAAAGGAATCATCAACCAATCAGAACATTCCCTTGCATACTTCCATATTTGCCCTCTAAACTTCCCCTTTCCTTTAGTGGAATTCCTTACCACTTTCAGTTTGGCACTGTCTGAATCGCAAATCATTTTTTGTCCAAAAAACTTAAACAAATAAGTTTTAAAATGTCTCCGGTTAGCTTTCATAGATGCCAACTAATGCTATCTTAACTTCTAAAATAGAATGACATGCTGCAATATCTCTGAAAGCCATCCTTCTAACCTAAAACCCTTCTTCCCTCTTTTGGAATTACAACCATCATTACTACTTTGGAGATGTTTAAGCTATATATATATATATATATACATATATATATATATATATGATAATTAGATTACATAAATGTTACACAAAAAATATAGGGATTCTCATATGCCCCACTCCCCACACTTCCCACACCCTCCCACATAAACCATACCCTTCATTAGTGTGGCACATTCATTGCAATTGATAAATGTATCCTGGGGCATTGCCACTGAGTTGTTTAAATTTTATATATCATTTTCTCACAATTCTCTGACATTCCAACATCTAGTCAACATTCTACTGCAGAGACTTAGAAGAAAAATAGCAAACATTTATTTGCTTTGTATTAATAAACATCTATATTTATTGCTTTACAAATAATGGTTTCTTTAATTTTTACAGCAAACTCTTAGGTTTTATTATTATTATAAATCCTCAGTTTAACAGAAAAGAAAATTGAGGCACCAGGACATATGTGACCTGCACAGAACTTGGGAGTGACAGACCAGGAGTTTGAACGCAGGCACTCTCTCTCCATTGTCTTTACTGGTAGACATTATGGATACAGCCTTTCACAATTTAAAACTGTTATTATTTAGATATACCTTTCTGTGACCTTCATTAATAAGGAACTCATAGGAGGCTGGCTGTAGCCCAGTGGATAGGGCACCGGTTCACCACGTGGAAGGCCCCGGGTTCGGTTCCCAGGGCCTCTCCGAGTGGGCAGACTGTCTTGATAGGGCAAGCCGCTGTGGGAGGGACAGAGCTGCAGTGGGCTGGGCAAAAAGCCACCACGGGCAGGGCAAAGCCGCCATGGGCTGGGCAAAGCCACCACGGGCAGGGCAAGTCACCCACGAGCAGAGCATAGCTGCCATGGGCAGGGCAAGTCACCCATGAGCAGAGCAGAGCCACCTGTGAGCGGGGCAAGCCGCATGTGCGGTGAGCTGACTCGGCACGTCACCGCAACGGGGGGAGACAAAGCAGACACAGAAGAACACAAAAATGAACACAGCAAGAACAAGCAGAAAGGGGAGGATATGTAACAAAAAAAAATTAAGGAACTCATAAATGTGAAGTCTGATATAGAAATGCAAGACAGAGGGCAAATTATTAATTTGATTATTTGTGTGCAATGTCTAAGACATAACTTTAAAAAACATGATTAATTCTGTAGAATTCAGTAATTTTCTCTTTTCCTGATATTTAACCATTAGATTAAAATCAAATGTCATTAGGTGATGAGTTCTCTCTTTTAAAAGAAGCATGAAATTCACAATAAAAATATACATATCTGTATATATAAAGTAAATTCCTATTCTAAGAGAGTCCTTCTACCATTTTAGGGTCAATTTAATATTCACAAAAAGAACACGTGTATCTTTAAATTTCTAACAATAACATTTCTCTTCCCAAAGAAGCTAAAGGCAAAATAAATAAGAAGATTTGTGTAAGGCAGTGTCAGTAAATATCCTCATCAATGTAAAATTTGGACCAGCCACATACTGAAGTCATATTAAGAAAAATGAGGAAGATTGTAATATGCACAGATGGAAGGGATGGACCGGACTACTTTCTAACCAGTACCTGTTCTGGAACATGTGAAGCTTACCTCTCCAGAATCTCTTTACTATATGAAATGTTTTCTGGTGGCTGCCAAAATCTACAGAAAAGAAAATCATGCAATGTACAGCCAGGTTTGGAGGTCATAATTGAATAATACACAGTGAAATTACCACAGACTTATTTTTTAAAACTAAACTACTTTATTAATATATTTGTGAAAATTGGAGGTTTAGAATTTAAAACCAGCTGAGGAGAAAGCCAGGGCTTCAGGTTGATGGCCAATAGCCCAGAATAGCGAGCAACATGGAAACACAAACTCCTCTTCCCACTGTTAATTATAATCTATGAGCTGGTCCCCTTTGGTTCAAGGTATACAAACTAAGTCAGTACTGTGTTAGGCCCAGATGGTTGAATGATTGACAGGATACCTTGTTAGTGCCAGATTGGCACCAACAGATACTTTTTCATCCAGGCCTATGCAAATTGGTAGGGTGTATATGAGGAAAAATAATATATCACAGCAAAAAACGTAAACTATTTTAAATTACTAAAGAGAGTTATACTGAAAAAATTACCAATAGCTCTTTAATCCAAATGATTAATGTAATGAATTTTCTTTTGTATGATTTTCTAATCATAAACATATGAGAAAAGACTAAAATGTTTATGTTTTATGCTAATCTACAACGATTACTCTGTATAATGACAAACTGTCTAAATTTCTGCAATTTTCTTTGGTGAGTATATTTAAAAATTCAGGAACATATGAATACTTATTTAATATAGAAGACTATTCCTTTCTTGAATTAGAAGGGAATATTATTTGAAATAAATTAAATATTGATAGAAAGGGTTAAGTAAGTATATTTTAATTGATAAAAAACAGAAATAATCATTATAATTCAGGTGTACTTTGGCACTGGAAATTAAAGATTTCTGATAACTTCTGTCATGTAGATGTAGTTGTCTTAAGAAACCAAAAGCAAATCAAAAGAAAAAGAAAATTCAACACTTGAGAGCAGATTCAACAGGACTGTAGTTTGAATGCTCATTGCAATTTATTTGCTCGCTTAATTGCAAACTGCCAGTACAACCAATATATGCAATAACCAGGTTAAGGGCACTGGCATGGGACATGACTCCTGGAGATGAGCCTCCCTGGCACCGAGGGATTATTACCTAGCACCAACTAGCAATGTACCTGGAAAAAGACCTTGACCAACAGTGGGAAAATCTGAGTACAAATGAGTTTTTATGGCTAAGATATTTCAAAGTGAATCGAGGGGCCATGTCAGAGGTTACACTTATGCATGTCTCAGCAGGATTTCATTGACTGACACAATACATCTTACCTCAAATAGCAGGGTTCCTGAGGGCTCTAGAGACATCCAGACACTATAGGCAGGGCAGACAGCTCAGGAGTTTGGCACCCCATCAGCGGGCCCTACTTTAGAATTTATGCTCCCCACTGTGAAAGAGTTGGACTCATGTGGTTTCCTTACACATAGCTTTTCTTCCCTTTCTATTTGAACATATAGTTAGTACTATACTTGATAAGTGTATGTCCAAGAGATTTAAATCTTTGGGCTATCCATGTGCCAGCTGGGTCCTGAATATCAACAGCTGCAACATCTAATCTCCAGTTCATTGGAATCACCCAGGATAACTATCAAGGAGATGATGAGGGACAATGCCCATCCCAAGGCACAAAGAGAGTCTGTAACTGCAAGCATGACAGCCCCATCTATCAGCCTCATGGGATCTAAGCCCCCTCTCAATTAGAGGTGGTATGGACATCACCATCCCAGGTATCCTCAGGATTGGGGAATGAACAACGGACTAGAGTAGACTTATAGGTATTCTACTATAGACATTGTTATTCTACCAATGGGGGAACTTTTATCATTGATGTGGATGCAGTAGCAACTGGAGGCTTTGAGGGGAGGGAGAGGGAAAAACAGATGTAATATGGGGGTATTTTTGGGACATTGGAATTGTCCTGAATTGGCATTGCAATGATAGATACAGGCCATTATATATTTTGTCATAATTTACAAAATTGTCTGGGTCAGAGTGTAAACTATAATCCACGCTTAGTGGCAATGCTTCAATATGTGTTCATCAATTGCAACAAATGTACCACACTAATGAAGGATATTGTTAACGTGGGAAAGTGTGAGAGGGGTAGGGAGTGGGGCATATGGGAATCCTATATTTTTTATGTAACATTTATGTAATCTAAAGTATTTTTTCCTAATTTAAAAAAGTATTTTTTAAAAAGTGGATGATACCAGTATCTCTAAAGTCCTCATCATGAGGGCTGAAAGAATGTCAAGAAGTCTCAGGAGTGGGTTTGACATGCCTCAAAGGAGGGTCTAAAGTCCAGCACAGGAGATCACAGTGCAGTGGAGACAGAAAGAGCAAGAGCGAGCTTCTTCAGAGCACATCACAAGCATTGAAGTTGAGGGTGAGGGCAACTAGGCATCAGTCTGCCTCAACCTGACGTTGACAAAATCATGTTTGCCCTAGGTATTTATAGGGAGAGCCCCTGATGGGCATGGAGCCAGTCCATATCATCATATCCTGGCATGAATGTCTGGTTATCACTTGTTATGAAACCATTTTTCCCTCAATTTGTTTACAGTCTAGTTTTGGTGTACATGTTCAAATTATCTTTGTAATTCAAGATCATCAGTAACATCTCAATACACAACTTCAGTTTTCATAAAGTAATGTAGTGTTACAGTATTTCTTTCTAGAAAGAAGAGCTGGTAATTGTTTTATGTGTAGTAATTTACTTGTATGACATAGCACATTGTAATAATTTATTATATTGTCTCCGATTATTAATTCAGCTTCATTGGTTAAAAAGCACCAAACACTTCTTAAAATGCAATCTAATTAGTTTCTTTGGACTTGGTTTGTTTTTGATACAGATGGCCAGGTGGAAGTCTTTCTGCTTTTAGCTTCAAGTTTTTCTTGATTGCTAGTAGATATTGGTATTAGGACAAGAATAAATGAGACAGCTGTTCTAATAGTTTTCTACTTTTCTCATATTCCTTTTCAGACTAATACCACCATATTAAGTCTCTGTACTCCATATTCTTTCCAACTTTATATTTATACTTCCCTTTACAGGTTGTCTTTTTGAAAGATTTATGCATTTTAGTGGGCTTTATTTCCTCATGCTCCATTAACTTTCAACTTTCCAATTATTCACTTCTATACTCATTAATTTACAAAAATATCTTCTTTTAAACTTGTCAATGACTTTACAATCACTAATATCAATGGATGATTTTCAGCTCTTATCCCACCTGACCTCTTTGTAACTTTTCACCCCCTTGACCATGCTTTCCATCTGAGATGTGTTCCTTCTTTGTCTTCTGTAACACTGCCCTCTCCTGGATTCCAATCACATTTCTGAAGCTCTTCTCAGTTTTCTTTGTAGGCTTCTCAGACTCTGCTTGATTCATGAATGTTGTAAATCCTCAAGAAAGCTTCAACCTTTATATATTTTATTCCATATTCTCTCTTTTGGTAAGGAAATGATACCTGTTATTTTAATCACTATCTATTAATTAAAGAGTCTTTATATTGTAGCATTAAGCCAGATTATTCCCCAGTCCTTTTATCCCATTATATGAGATATTTCTAGTTGAATGTACCAAAGACACCTTAAAGTCAGGAGGTACAAAATTGAGCATCCATTCACTTGTTTCTCCACCTCTGATACTCCTTAGAATTTTGATAATACATTGAGATCTATCACATTGAGAAAACGTCTACATAGACAAAATTTGTGGTGTGTATTGCAATAAAGAGTTTAATTTCAGCTTTTGGTATGGTACAAACTTTATTGAATTTAGTAAATGGACACCAGTCCATTTGCATGTTTTCAGGGACAAAATCTTTTCTTTCCTTAAGTAATCATAGGAAGACCCCTAAAAGAACCTGTAGTTTGGTTGTGCCTGTTAGATCACTGATTTCCTGTGCTCAGTGTGATAGTTACACATTTTGACGATTATTTTGATGTTCAAAATGAATAATTTCAGAAAATCTAAATGGAAGAGAATGTTAGTAGTTTACAACTTTTCCACACAAATATGATTTCTTTAAAGAAGATTATTCCCTCAATATCTATGATCATTTTAGTCACCCTTTACTCCTTCTCAGACTTAGAATAAGCATAGAATGAGTTATCTTGATGGAATGCTATAAAATTTTAAATAAAACTTCAATTTTCAATTAGGTTGTTTGACATGTCAAAATTCTTATAAGTTTCCATTTTTTCCTCTGTACTCTACTTCAGATTAATATAAATAAATGAACTGGCAATTTCACTTTTGCAGACACAATTTTGTCCCTCAGGTGTTGATGTGTATTTCCACAATATAGATGGAGGGAAGGAAGCATGGAATTAGCAAGCATATGTGGCTTTCATACTGAGCTACACTGGTTATTTAGCTTTATCTGTAACAAATGTAGTCTTTTCTTTCCCTATGTGACTCATTCTTTTGCCCTACTTCTCCTGTAGTTCCAAGATGAAATAGGAAAGAAGGTGCTATTTCATGATCCTCTAAAACCAGGTAAACCATAAATTTTAAATTTGTAATATAAATATTGTATTTATAAAATAGTTTTTAATTATTTATATTAGTAGAATATTAAGTTTAAACTTACTTTTAACAATTTCATGGCTCCAAGTTCCGTGAGCATGAAGTTCTATTGTATTTCTCATTAGCAGTTTGCTTTTTCACATAACTCTTTAAACATGAATATAAAATTCTAAGAATAAAAATAGTATAATATTATTAATATTCTTACATGAATATATTTTAAAACTGGAATACTATAAATATCATATTTACAATAGAATTACTATCAGCCTGATTTAAAAATTGCCATTA
This sequence comes from Chaetophractus vellerosus, assembly GCA_004027955.1. Classification (NCBI taxonomy): domain Eukaryota; kingdom Metazoa; phylum Chordata; class Mammalia; order Cingulata; family Chlamyphoridae; genus Chaetophractus; species Chaetophractus vellerosus. Next base: position 25,616 of record PVKH010002270.1, read on the forward strand.
TAACCTGAGTAGTCTAAAAAAGAGAGCACCTAAACCAGAGGCAAAGTACTGTGTTTTTGATGGATCACCTTCACAAATAAGCCATGCCTATGAGGGGAATCTAAAGATCTAACAAGATAATAAATAACAGCATACTGAGTTTCATGGATAGGCAAGGGAATAATATTATAATTTTCGAGTAAGAATACTGCAGCAGTGATTTAGTGTCAGAAGGTATTTCCATCCCTTCCATGGAAATGCATGACCTCTGTGAAGTTATTTATTATGTTTGAAACTTTGATTATTTTAAATATTTAAATGCAGATAACAGTCTTATGTATATCTATATAATTTTTATTAGAGTTGCTGTATGTTTACAAAAAAGTCATGCAGAAAATACAAAATTCCCATATACTCACCCCTTTATTAAAATTTGACATTTGTGTGGTACCTTCATTACAACTGATGAGACATTATTATAAAATAGTTTACTTAATAGTATAGTATGCTTTATTTTATAGTCATCACAATATATGCTATCTATATAAAATTTTGTTTCACTTTTATTCATAAGCTCATTGCAGGTTGGTAATTGGCTTTTTTATCCACCCATCTTGTTATCCAGCTTATGTTTATTCCACATGGTGTTCACTCCAATATATATTGAATAAAATGCAGTTAATATTGTATATTTTGTAAAATTTTCATTAAACTACTTCTTTGGTGTTTTTCTTAATATTGCTCACACACTTTGGTAGCAAGTTATTTTTCTCTTTGGATTTGAAATTTTTCTTTCAAAAATGTAGGTGTCCTTTTAAACAGCATTTTTTTCAGAGATGCTGAATTTAATCTGTGCTCTGAGGACATTGACAGTATTGCTTAAAGCAATTGAAACAGATTAAAAATCTTGCTGGTCTGGATAGTGCAGTTTCATTTTCTCATCTCTTTTTCAGACTGTATGGTTAAAAAAGGAAAAAAGTCTTCAACATGCATTTATGAATTATGTGGCATAGTAATTATCATCCACATTCAAAAATTACTTAAATCACTGTCAGAAGGACATCTTAAATTTTGCTTGTAACAACTTATTTGCCTACAAATTATGTTAGAGTGGAGTTCTAATATATTTTGCAATGACAATTGGCATTTTCACATAGCCTTTTAAATCTGAATACAAAGTATTCTAATTTCTATATCTGTAACTGGATTTTAATTGATTGGTACCATATTTCTCTAAGAAAAGTGTGTAAAAAGTAGCAATAATCTGGGATTTCTGGGCTTCAGTTTAATCCTCAGAATTGATTTGACAACACTCTTTTTCTTTACCCATTCACTTAACCACACAGAATATCATTTTAATGCATAAATTAAGAAAAATTGCATTCAATAATGAATAAAATTCCATTTAGTTAAAAAAATTCAATTAAGTACCTTGAACCTTGATGGTTTAACATGACCAGTGGTATTAAAATGATTGTATGCTTCACAACATGTCATTCACTGTATCATTTCAACCACATACATATAATACACTGTTGTAAATTCTACAATTAAAATAGATCTTGACTGTAATATAAGAAATACAACAACATTATGAAACAATTGTGCATTTGTTGTCAGCTGAAAAATGTGTTTTTGAAATGGTGACTATATGTTCATGCTAAATAGGAAAAATTATTCTAAAAATAATAAACCTATCCCAACTACAATACCAATCATTATACATAGGTTTCTATTCTACTTATATGTATGTGTATAGTACTCATGTGCATTATACAACATTATTACTAATATTATTAATATTCAAGTGTGATACTCTGCCAATCGCCAATTATAATCACCAAAGCAATTAACGTTATGATTCTATTCTTTAATGACTATAGGATAAGTATATTTTAGTAGAGGAAACAAACTGATTTATTTGTGGAATATTGACTACCAGTGTTCTCTTGAAATTTCAAAATGTCCCTATACAATGAAAGCAATCATAGGGTTAATAAGGTGGAAAGAACCCAGGTTTAATATTAAATTCATGTCGAATATCTGAGGTTAACTATAAAGTGCATGTATTCCAGAAACAG
>PVKH010002271.1:0-27650 GCA_004027955.1 Chaetophractus vellerosus
CTGGGGCTTCTGGTGGCTGAGCACAAGCGTGTGGAAGATCTACAATAGAGAATCAGTGAAGAGCTTACCTTTCTCATAGACTAAGACACATTGAAACCAATGCCAGGAAACTCTGGGGCAAGTATGCCAAATTGTCGATCTTGGGAAAGTTTGGCCTACAGAGATCAGTGGACCCAAAGAACAGATCAACAGAGGCCCCAGTGTTTGACAAATCTCCGCAGCCTCCAGAAGAGTATGAGAAATTAGAGGTCAGTGAAGAATTCCCTGCCCTTCAGACTGGAAGACTACAGGAGGTGGTGAAACAGGGAGGTTTACTCCAGCTTAAGGACATAACAAGGGACAGAGCAGCCAGAGAGAGGAAGATCAATCAAAACAAAAAGAACATAGAGGCAACATTTGATAGGAGCTAGAAGAGACAGATGACAATTTGAAAATAAAAATAATAAGAGAACATAGGGACATGTGTCATTTGTACATACTCCTCCACAAATAAATAAATCTTTCCAGAGATAAAAGATATGTTTTCCAACTAAAATTTTAGTAGATGAATTTGGAGAGGGTATGTTCAATGTCAATGTCGAGACCTGGTTTAGTGGCCTGAAAAAATATTAGTGTGTGAAGAAATATATAAAGAAATAGAAACCACAAGGGGTAAAAGATGAACATGAATTGGTGGATCAATATAGGAGTTTTAACAGAAATAAAAGGAGTTCCAGAAAAGGAACAGAGGGAAGAGAGGCAAAAATAAACCAAAAGACAGAAGCTCTATAAATCCAATGCATTCCCAACTAAAATTCCAGCAGGCTTTTTGTAGAAATTGAAAAGCTAATTTTAAAAATTGTATGGAAATACAAAAACAAACACTTTAGAATCATTAATGCAAAATTTAATAAGAAGAACAAAGCTGGAGGATTTATTATTTTATTTCAAGGCATATGTGGAAATAAATTAATGCCTCCCAAATGAGGACTAATAAAGGCTATTTGTTCAGAGTTTGCTATTGCAAGGAAATCAACTACCATCATTTGCCTTTGGCAGAGACTCAAAGGTAGTCATAAAAGTTGGAAAGCTTTATAGTGGTAAAAAGGTGAGCTATCAGGTATGTCCTGATTGGAGATTGTTGGCATGGGAAAACTGGAAATGGGCTAACTAGAAGTGAAGCATCCTATGTGATTGGTTAGATGAGCATATTTGACTTTCTATGGTTGGTCCTAAGTTGGAAGCAAAGGCAAAAATTAGAAAGCTGGCAGTTATTGGCCAAGTCCTCATGGTTTTAGGCCAATTACTACAGAGGTTGTGGTTTGGCTTTCTGGATTGGTTGCTGCAGAAATCTCAGGTCAAAGCCCCATTTTTATATATAATCTGCCCATTGTCCATTTATATATTCATTCTCTCACTTGACAAAGGTTGATCAATTTAGGGAAGGCTGGGAAATTCATATCTTTTCTACTTGGTGAATATTTAGTCATCTCCATAGTCAACTGTATTATAAGATCTTCTTGACTTTTTCATTGTTATATCATCATCCAATTATCTCATGAGAGGGAAACTTCACAGAAGCATTTAAGACTGTGGATAGAATGAAATGGACCAGCATCAAGGCAACTATGACAACAATAAGAACAATGAATAGTCTCTGTAAGATGCTTCAGAATCAGGAACTACAATTGTCCAAATAAGGCCAAGGGAATACATCCCATAGTCCATGAAGATCAATCTTAGAAAGAAAACAAAAGCAGGTGTTCACAATACAAAGTCAGAACCAAGGTCTTACAACACCTGGGTTACATACTTGGATCTCTATTTGTCTTTTCCAAGTGGAAAGTATTGGCCCACTATCCTATGGGTTGTTGAATTCACATTTAAAATTATCTAGGGTCTGATCAATAGACTGTAATAATTGGCAGTTTTCCATTAGAAAAAGACACTATCAAAGTCACAGATTGATTTTTTTAAGGTCATTTGTCGATGTAGGTAAAAGTAGAAATATCATTTGCTATGGTTTCATTTGATGAGATCGGAATTGCTCAGAGGTTTTTATCATGCGGGCCTGATGATTATCTATATCTAGCAGTCAGTAAGACTGAGGGCAGTGGCTACTGTCTGAGGAAATCTAAGAATGGCATTAGAATAAGTATGCTCTTATCTAATAATTATAACAAGAAGGGAAGAAAAAAGAAAAAGAGGATCTTTGAGAATGCTCGTTTGAGGTCTCCTCTTGAAATAGCCCCCCAAATGTCTGAAATCCTGAAATGTCTCTTTAGTGGTAAAACATGAATTTATTCCCTGATGTTTCAAGCTGTATTTGCTTTTAACAGTACCTAAGTTCCTTTCCAATAAGGTTCAAGAACAGTGTTCCTCTAATATCTCTTCTGATAGATGAAATCTCCTAATTGAAGACCATAGAAAGGCTGTGTAGGAAGATGTGGGAAGGCAGTCTTAACTTATTGGTGATAGGGCTGAGTACAGTACATATGTCCCTTGTAGTATTTTGCCATGCCTGCATGCAGCATGGTAGAGTCTAGTATTGGAATGAAATCCTTAAGTGCATGGGCCTTCCAATTAGCAACTAATAGGGTGATAACCAATAGGCCCCCAAGCAAGTGGACCATATGACCATAAAGATAGGTAGGAGTGCTTTTGGCCAAGTGAGCTCAAAGGTTTCTGAAAGTTTTGCCAATTTTAACTTAAGGATGTCACTGGTCTTTTCAACCTTTCCAGAATATTGTTGGTGGTAAGGACAGTGTAGTTTTCCAGTAAAAGGTATCACTTCATGAAGTTCTTTCATAATGGTTCCAGTAAAGCATATATCTTGATCAATGGTTATAAAGGTTGGTATGCCCAGGTTGGAAATATAGAAACAAGCAGCCTTTTAGCAGGGTTTTAGCTTTCTGGTAAGGATATGCTTCAACCAATCCTGAAAATAGACATACAATAACTAAAATATGCAAATGTAAATAGAGAGGGAAAACCTAGATAAACCTCATCTGACGGTGTTCAAAAGGCCATTGAAGTTTGGTTCCTTGACATGCCCCTGCTTACAGTTTTTCCAGGATTATGTTTTGACAAGTGACACATGACCCAAAAATAACTTCTGTTTCTTTTTGAAGTTTCCCTACCAATGTTGTTTTAATATAGTAACCAATTTGTGTTTTCCATGATGAGTAGTTCCATGGAGATATTTACCTAACATCCATTTAAAATCATCTGGTGCCACCACGCAACTATCTTGACACCAGACATTATATGAGTGAAGATACAACCAGATTTTTCCCACTTCCCTTTGCAAAATTGGGGACTAAACATTGATATTTTATAATAGCCTTTTTGAACCCTTCCAGATTTATCCTTTAGGATTGCATGGGTTTCTTAGGTCTGCTATAACAAATTACCAAAAACCTAGTGACTTAAAAAAGGGGGGGGGCAGAATTTATTATTTCATAGTGTTGGATGCTAGAAAGGAGGAATGCATCTAAACTTTCTTTACCTGTACATTTTGATGTTCAGTAGAGGGGAGAAACCCAAATTGTTTCCAAAGCATCCCAATTTCATGTATTACTCCAAAAACATACCTGCTATCTATACATGTTTATTCTCTGGGCTTTGGCTATTTGAAAATCTCTAGTAAGTACTTTCTTCCATCTGGGTTGATTTTACTTCAAGTAAAAGACTATATTCTAAAGGAGAGCTTAAATTTATGATAGCATATCTTTCTATCTTATGTCCTATATCCTGCTTGATAACATCAATTTCATCTTTGAGTTATGATCCATCAACAAATAATTTTAGGTCATTGTTCTCAATGGGAGTCTCTAATAAATCTGAGTGAGGCACAGAAAATTCTCTAACCAAGATAAGACAATCTTGAAGTTACTTTTCTTCTGTTAGTGGCAGGAGAGTGGCAGGGTTCAGGGTGCTGCAACAGTGAATAATAATGTGAGTGGGAGAGAGTAACAGAATCTCATAAATCGTGTGTGTGTTCTTAATCAATATTAATGTCTATACTGCATGAAGAACCATTAGTCCAAATGATGAGTCTAGAACTAGTTCAGCAGATGCACCAAGTTTTTCAGCAGAAGTTATTGCCCTAAGACAAGGAGGATAGGCCTTGGCAATCAGGTCAAGGGTGACACTATAGTAAATGACAGGTTTTTGATGGTACCCATGGAGATGAGCTAAAACACCAAGGACCTGTTCAGATCACTCATACACAGACAGACAAAATGGCTTTGGTAATTAAGGACCTAGAGAAGGAGGCTGTTGAAGAGCCTTACTAAAGTTACAGAAGGCCTGTTCATATTGGGATTCCCAGAGGAGAAGGTCTCTTACTGAGGACTTAGTCAATTTATAAAGAGGTGTTGCAATCTCAGAAAAAAAAATTGGCACCCATTGTCTGTCCTCTCAGTCATCATTTTGAAAGGAATCCAAGGTAATTTGGGATAATTTTTAGTCTATCAGTAAAGTTATCCCTCTTTAAATAGGTCATGTCCTAAGCAATGGACTTTGCCTTGGCAAAATTTTAATTTATCTTTTGAAACTTTGTTCCTTTTTTTTTGCTAAGGCTGAGAACAAGTAAATAGGCTACTTTTCCTCTTTTTTCTAAGGCTTCCTTGTTCTCTGAACAAAGTAGGAGATCATATACATGTATCAGAACTGAATCATAAGGGAAGTTTAGTTCTTTCAAGACTTCATTGAGGACTTGGGAAATATGGGAGGGGCTTCAGCAAACCACTAGGGCAGGACTGCCCAAGTATATTTTTGTCCTCTCCAGGTAAAGACAAAAATGTATTGATTCTCTTGGTCTAGAAGCACAATGAAAAGCCAAGAAAAGATCCACCAAATTGAAGTGAGTGGCTTTAAGATGAATAGATGACAGAATACCATTTGTGTTAGATACTATAAGGAAGTGAGGAATAGCAATTTTGTTGATGGCACTTAGGTCTTGAACAAATGGATATTCTCAACCATTTGATTTCTTTCCTGGTAGGATGGGAGTGTTAGAAGGGTTAGTGTAGGGTATAAGAAGACCTTTGGTTGTAAGGTTTTAACTAGAGGTTTTAGTCCTCCCTTTGCTTCTGGCTTTCAGAGATATTGGAGAAGTTTGGGTAATGATTTATTAGGAGCTATCTGAAATTTAATTGGTCCTGCTCAAATTATTTTTCCTTTATTGGGGCAATTTTTAGCCCACAGAGTGTCAGGTACAGGGACAAGATCTTTATCTGGAGTACGCATCAAATATAATGGAGAATGGAAAGAGTTATCCAGATTGGTTATGAATAGAGGAGTCCTCTGAAATTTCAATAAATAGCACCTCTGGTGTGCATTTAATATTACAATTCCATTCGCAAAGTAAGTCTCTATTAAATTTGCAGGAGTGGTTATTACAGGGCAGAAAGTATTTTTTTTTTCTAGTCAAGGACCCTAGGGTTACAGTTAAGGGCTAGGAGATAGGAAAATCTGTGGGTTATTTGAAATATCTACCACAATATGGAAAAGATTGATCAAAGTTAGAATGATTTCATTTAGAAAAAGTAGCATCTGAATCTACCAGGAATTAATAAGGATGATCGTTTATATTTCTAGTTAATTCACTTTGACTGTTTAAGGTTAAGGTAGGATACAGGACTCTATTTCCTTCCCAGAGCAACCACAATTATATGAATTGAGGGGCTTTTCTTTTGTCTTAATTTTTCGTTTGTAAGATGGGATAATCTTTTTCCCAATGTCCCTTCTGTTTATAACATCTATAATCATCCTTGTCAATAGGTGTTCATTTGGGAGGTGGGTCAAACTGTTTGATCAGCACCACCACAAGCTTATTTGGGATCCAATTTTGCTTTTCTTCTAAAGCCCTTTCAAATTATTCTGCCAGGTGTTGCAGTTCAGATAAAAGGACTATTTCTCAATTCTAATTTTTGTTTTCAATTAGGTCTTCAATTGTGAGTTTAACTCCATTGACAAAATGGGATAAAAGGGCTACTGTTAAACAGCACCTTCTTTAATTGCTGTATGTTATTCGAATGTATTTTTTAATATATATCCCCAAAATTTCCTATAGTTTCTTCTTTTCTCTGTTTACATGATTGAATTATGGTATAATCTATTTTTATTGGAAATGTTTCAAGAATGACTTTTAGGTATTTTTGACTCTAAGGTTTCATTTGGAAAGAGACTATTCTGTAGGTCCCTTTTTGTGGCAATCCAATCAGTTTCTGCCATGCAGGATTTAGCATTTGTGTTCTGACCAACATGTGCACACGTTAATATAAGTCAGGTAACCCTGATCCATCTGCATCCAAAACAATTCTAAATTCTTCTATGAATACTTGCTGGTCTAATCTGAGTTTAGGGAAATCTTTGACTCTTAATGCAGCTCTGGTCTGATGTTTAAATTCTACAATCACCTGCTTACCTAGCTGATGAATCATTCGAGAAAACTGGCATTTGCAGGTCTTATGAAAGTTGTTGAGAAAAGGTAGGGGATCTGGACAAGGGGAAGAGGAGGGGAGAGTCAATAGAGGTGTAGAAGGAGAGAGATCAGAAGGATAGGGAATAAGGGACAGGTGTATATAGGGAGGCAATTATAAGACAAGGAGGGGAATATTTACTATGAAATTAGTCCAGTTTCTTGTTACTTAAGTTTGTCAACTTGATCTTTAGTTTTGGCCAAAAGTTCTTTCAGTGAAGCAATATTTGATTCAGGATTTCATTTGGAAGCTTCTGCACACAAATAAAAAAACAACAACTTACTATTGGGCCTGAGAAATCTTATTCACTTTCTTTTCCAAAGAGCCCCTCAAATGATCAATTTTCTTCATGTCACTGTTCCCTTAGTGTGGTCAGTGATGGCCCAAATAATCCCTGGTGAAGTTATGTCATTTAGAGAGGCACAAGAATTAGTATTATATTATCTATAAGCAAGAGGATTTAGGCTTAGCCAACCCCCTGAGAGCTGTCAATGGTCAGTAGAAATGTAATGTTTGTATCCCTCCTGTCTCAGGTCCCCAACCTTGTGGTTGACTGCCTCCAAATGTAGACCCAGATTGCACATGAGTAGTATATAGAAATGCTGTTGGTTTTTAAACTACTGATGTGCAATCTGAAGAGGAAATCAGAAAAAAAAAATCCGTTTATAATAGTAAGTAATACAATCCAATATTTAGGAATAAACTTAACCAAGGACATAAAGGGCCTGTATTCAGAAAATTATAAAGCATTGTTAAAAGAAACTGAAGAAGACTAAACAAATGGAAGGATATTCCATGTTCATGGATTGGAAGACTAAATATCATTAAGACATCAGTTCTACCCAAACTAATTTACTGATTGAACACAATCCCAATAAAAATCCACAGTCTTTTTTGCAGAAGTGTAAAAACCAGTTATCAAATTTATTTGGAAGGGTAAGGGGCCCCAAATAGCCAAAAAGTTCATTAAAATAAAGAACAATCTTGGAGGACTCTCACTTCCAGACTTTAAAGCATATTACTTAGCTACAGTGGTAAAAACAGCATGGTACTGGCATAAAGACAGACACATTGACCAATGGAACCAAACCTAGAACTCCGAAATAGACCCTCACATGTATGATTAAGTGATTTTTGACAAGGTGGTCAAACCTTCCCAGTTGGGCCAGAACAGTCTATTCAACAAATGGTGCTGGGAGAGCTGGATAGCCATATTCAAAAGAAAGAAAGAAGACCTCTACCTTATACCATATACAAAAATTAACTCAAAATGGATTAAGAACCTAAATATAAAAGCGACAACCATAAAACTTCTAGAAGAAATATAGAAAAATATCTTCAAGATCTTGTGGTAGGCAGGAGTTTCTTAAACCTTACACCCAAAGAACAAGCAACAAAAGAAAAAATAAATTAATGGGACTTCCTCAAAGTTCAGCACTTTTTCACCTCAAAAGACTTTGTCAAAAGGGTGGAAAGGCAGCCGACTCAATGGAGGAAAATACTTGGCAACCACATATCTGATGAGGGTTTCATATCCACGATATATAAGGAGATCATAAAACTCAACAATAAAAAGACAAAGTATCTGAATAAAAAAATGGGCAAAAGACTTGAAAAGACAACTGTCCAAAGAAGAAATAGAAATAGCAAAGAAACACATGAAAAAAATGTTCAACATCACTAGCGATTAGGGAAATGCAAATCAAAACTACAATGAGATATCATTTCACACCTGTTAGACTGGCCGCTATTAAAAGTCAGAAAACTGTAAATGTTGGAGAGGATGTGGAGAGACAGAAACGGTTATTCACTGTTGGTGGGAATGTAGAATGGTACAGCCACTGTGGAGGACTGTTTGGCAGTTACTAAGGAAGTTGAATATAGACTTGCCATGGGACCCAGCAATACCATTACTAGGTATCTATCCAGAAGAACTGTGAGCAGAAACATGAACAGTCATCTGCACACCGATGTTCATAGCAGCACTATTCATGATTGCCAAAAACTGGAAACAACTCATGTGTCCATCAACTGATGAATGGATAAAGAAATTGTGTTGTATACACATGATGGAATATTATGCAGCAGTAAGAAGAAATGAAGTTGTGAAGCATATGATATCATAGATGAACCTGGAGGACATTATGTTGAGTGAAGCAAGCCAGACACAAAAGAACAAACACTGTATGATTGCACTATTATGAACTAAATATACTGTATAAACTCATGGAGTTAATAATTAGAATTCAGGTCACCAGAAAATAGAATGAGGTTAGATAATGGAGAGCTGAGGGTTAATCTGTGCAGAACTGGTAAAAATATCATTTGTAAGTCTTTGGAAATGAATAGAAATGTTAACAGCATTTCATAGTGTTTTGTTTGTAACTAGCAGTGCTATTGTATGGATATAACAGTGGTTGAAAGGGAAAGTCTAAGGTCATGTAAATTACTAGAAGGAAAGCTAAAAACTGTAACTTGGTACTGTATATGACAGTAAAACCCCATGAAAACATGAATAAGGGTGATATTGCATTATAAGACTGTTTTTATAAAATATAAATACAAATATGCTAGAGAGAAGGAAAAAGAATAGCAGCTATGTATGGCAGGGGAAGCATAGAAAGACTGAGAGATGATGAGTTTGTTTGCTTTTTGTTTATTATTATTATTATTATTATTGGAATAATGAAAGTGCTCTAAGAATGATTGAAGTGACAATGCACAAATATGTGATTATACCGAATACCATTGATTGTACACATCGGAGGGATTTATGCCTTTGCAATATGTACCAATAAAATTGATTTGTTAGTTTTTTTAAAATGCAGATCCAACAATCTGTGCCTTCCCTCTCCCCTAAAAGATCGAAAACCAGAGAGAATGTTCTGTCTGGATCAAAGCCAAACTCTCAGGACAAAATATTGAGATGGAAGGAGAACTTCGTCCAAATTTATTGGTAACAGACAGCCAAGTGTGTCCAAATGTATGCCACTTGTTTGTAAGAGCAGCAAATTCACTGGCCTGGAAGAATAATTCAAACAACAGGCTTCTAGGGCTCATGCTTGTGTTCCACTGTGTGAGTCTCCTTCTTATCACAAACACATTTTTGAGACAGCACAACACAAACAGTAGTACAAAAGACAGAAAGAGGTAAGAAGAAATAACCTATTTCCACCAAGGATGCCAAAAAAAATGGGAACCAATAATAAAACCTGAGTACCAATCTGAGATTCAATAGCCAAGGAAGTCAATGCAAAGGTAGCAGGGCAAACTTACCATGTTAGCCTGGACTCAACACACTATAAACAACAAAGCACAAGAGGCTTCCACGTGTACCACACCTAATCGACAGCTGGAGTCTGTGTGACAGGCAGTGCAGTCCATATCCCAGTGGGACCTCTAGAAAAACTGTGGAAAGAAATGAAGCCCACCCACATGAGAACAATCAAGGGCAATTTGTTCAGAGTTTGCTAAAGCAAGGGAGTTAGCACCACTACTTGCATTTGGCAGAGACTCAAAGGCAGGCAGGGGAGTTGGGAAGCTTTATAGTGGAAGAAAGGGGAGGCTTAACATATGTTCTGATTGGAGGTTGTTGGCATGGGGAAGCTGGAAGTGGGTACTTTTTTGACAAATTTTCCCAGGGTAATTCAATGGAGAAATGATGAAATATCAACAGTTGATGTTAGAACAATTGGATATTGTAGCAGTTTGTCAGTGTGATATAGTTATAAATTCCAAAAATACATATTGGATTATGCTTGTAAACTGGTCTGTTCTTCTGGGCATGATTAAGTTATATTAGGGCTTTGATTGGACCATGTCAGTAGGGCATTGAGCCCCGAACCTTCGTGGGTGGGGTGCCAGGGAGGCTCATCTCCAGGATTCATGTCCCACACCAGGAGGAAGGTAGTGCATTTATGTGTTGAGTTTGGCTTAGAGAGAGGCCCCATTTGAGCAACAAGGAGGCTTTCAGGTAGTAACTCTTAAGACTAAGTTTCAGTTTCACAAGAAAATATTCATAAGTACAATCATCAATATCAAAGGCCTGATGTAATAGTCTGTCTTCCTTCATAAGGCATTGTCCTTGTCCTTGGGGGATACTTATCATTCTATTAGAGAATGTAGCAGGACTTCCCAGAATGGGAATTCAATATTCTTTCAGTTATTGTGTGGGTCTCCACCCACCGAAACAATGCCCTATGAACACTTGAACATATTCATATGCCTTAGAGGCATGTCCAGGTTCATCCCTCCCCACATATAGCCCCATTACTGACACCCCACACCGGTGATCCTCCCCTGCCACATTTGTGACCCTTCTGTAATCGAAAACCTCTCCAGAATCAAAGCCAACAAAATAACCACATAAAAGCAGTAAGAAATGAAATAATAGTTTAAAAAATAACAAATAAACTACAAAAAATTTTAATTGAAGTAATATTAAGAAATTTTAGACATTGTGTCTTTTATCACTGTAAGATCTGTTGTCTTATATGTACAGTGACAATTTCTTCCATATTATTCCCCCAGTGTCTTATTTTTTTTTCCATTTTATCTTTAAAGAAGCTTTAGGTTACAGAAAGTCACTTAGAAAATATAAGGAATTCCCATATACCCTGCATCCTCCCTCTTTTCCACTCTCCCCTATTAATAATATTTTACATGCAGATGGTACATTTGTTACAATTGATGTACAAATATTGAAGCATTGCTATGAACCATGGTCAATGGTTTACATTATGGTTTACATTTTGGACCATACACTTTTATAGGTTTTGATGAAATTTAACATGGTCTGTATCCGTTACTGCAAGATGATGCAGAACAATTCTAATGTCCTAAAAATGCCCTATATTCCATCAATTCTATTCTTCCCTTATTAAACTCCCAACCTGATACGATTTTATTTCTAAAAAATTCCAACAGTTCATATTTTTTAAGAATTTCTGGATTTAATTTTAAATTGTGATAATGTGATTGGATGTAAATAAACAAAAACAATACCTGTGCTACAAACTCTAAGCAAAAAAAAAGGAAAACATCAAACAGATTCTTTTAATATTGGTAACAAAAACTATAAAATAATGACCGATTGAATAAGAAAATCATAAGATCTATAATAAAATCTATAAAATTTTACTGAAAGACTGAAAAAGCAAATAGAAATACATACCATGTTCTTCAGTTGGAACACTTCCAAATTAGAATACTAGCAAAAGTTTTGATTACTTGGATAAATTTTTAAGATAAAATACTTTATGTTAAAATTAACATGGAACAATAAATGCCTAAAAAATCCACATCTCAGAATACTATGAAGCCTCTGTTATAAAATCAATTTGGTATTGGCATAGAAATAATAAAGCACACCATGGAAATTAGTAAGGAAACTGATTTAGTTTCCTGGGTTGCTCAAGCAAATACCATGAAATGGGTCAGGTAAACAATGAGAATTTATTTGCTCATGGTTTTGATGCTAAAAGAAAGTCTAAATTAAGACATCATCAAAGTGATGCCTTCTTTCCAAAGACTGGTATTCTGGATCTGGCTTCTGGTGATCCTTGGTACTTAGCTTGTCACATAGTAAGGAACATGGCAGTGTCTCCTAGTCTCTTCCTTCTCTTCCAGGTTCCATTTCAAAGGCTGAGAGTCATCTCTGGATCAATGTTTTGTCCTCGGGACCTGATGGAGTGGCAGTTCCACCCTTTCCATGAGCTTGTGCAGTGGCCATAGTCTTCCTGAATGCTGGGATGAAGGTTCATCCGCCTCCAAGCATGGGGGAGGAGTGTCAGTTTCTCTGCAAATCCCAGTCCCCACCCTCTCTGAGAATTGGGTTGGTGGACAGGCTCTCAGTGAATGCCAGAACACAGGACTCACTGTCTCCAGGCATTGAGGTGGTAGCACTCTTCCTGAACAATGGGTGGGAGGCCCACCCCCTCCAAGCACAGGGACAGACCTGCTCTTTCCCACTCACATGGTGGGTGTGCTCTCTTTCTGAGATGTCTTCAGTCTATACATCAGCTTCCTTGGATCTGCCCTTGAAGTCATTCTTCCTTCAATGTTTCCCTTCTCTGTCCCTTTTAGTCCAGACTGGCAGTGATTCCATTCAACAAATTTCACAAAAAAACTTGTCAGTTTTGCATGTAGTTCCCAGGGATCCAATCCATCAGACAGAAGGACTTTCCATAGCTCCTTCCTACATAACTGCATTTCCAACCCTGACATCCCCTGAAATGGGGTCTCAGAGCACACTATCCAGATAGGCTCAGGCTTTTCCAAACCATCAATTTCTTTTTCTCTGTGCTTAAGAGTTATCCCTTTCTTCTCACATCTTACTATAAACTGCAAGGAGAAACCAGGTTGCACTTCCACATTTAGCTTGGAAATCTCCTCAGCTAAATATCCAAGTTCATCACTTTCTAGTTCTGCCTTCCATCTGATATCAGAACTCAATTTTGCCAAGTTCTTTCCTCCAGTTTCCAATAACAAATTTATTATTTCCTTCTAAGTTCTCATCGGAAGTACCTTTAGCATCCATATTTTTACTAACAGTCTGTTCAAAGCAATCTAGGCTTTTTCTATTAAGCATCTCACGATTCTTCCATCCTCTACCCAGTCCCCAATTCCAAAGCCATTTTGAAATGTTTTGGTATTTGCAATAGCAGCACTCCACTCCTGATTCCAAAATTTGTTTTAGTTTCCTGGGCTGCTCAAGCAAATACCATGAAATGGGTCAGGTTCAACAATGGGAATTTGTTTGCTCATGGTTTTAATGCCAAAAGACAGTCCATATCAAGGCATCATCAAGGTGAGGCTTTCTTTTCAAAGACCTTTGCTTTAGGGCTAGCTGCCAGCGATCGTTGTTATCTATCTTGACATACAGCAAAGGCATATGGTGACATCCCCTGGTCTCTCCCTTCTCTCCTGGGTTCCACTGATGTTCCGTTTCTGGCTTCCCATGGGTTTCTCTCTCTGTCCAAATTTCATTCTGCTTGTAAAGGACTCCAGTAGTAGGATTAAGATCCATTGTGATTGAAGTGTGTCACACCTTAACTGAAGTAACCTCATCAATAATTACTGCTTACAATGGGCTCACATTGTAATTAAATGGGTTTAAGAACATGCTTTTCTGGGGTACATACAGGTTTAAACCACCACAGAGCCTAAAATAAATTTTAGAATATACAAGAGTGTAATATATGGCAAATTGATATTTCATTTCAGAGTGAGAAAGATGGATATTTTAAATGGCCTTGGCTCAAATGACCATCCATCAGGGAGTAAACAAGCCTGAAACCCTAATTTATACCAAATACAAATATAAAATAACAATAGAACTGGAAAAACTAAAACAATTTAAATCTTCTAAGAAAAAGTAAATGATTTCTTGTATATGCTCATGGTAAAGCAGACTCCTTTATACAAGCCTAGATGATAAGGTAATTTAAAATCATAGCAAGGTATTTCATATTAGCAAGGTCATACAATATTTGTCTTTGGGTCTGGCTTATTTCATTCCATGTGGTGTCTTCAAGGTTCATCCATGTTAGAGATTAGAGATAGATAGTAGATTACAGGTTACCAGGAGCTGAGGAATAAGGGAAAGAGTGAATTATTGTGGAATGGACATAGAGTTTGTTTGAGCTGGTGAAAATGTTGGGGTAATATATTCATGTAGAATAATATTATAAGTGTAATTAATACCATTGAATTGTATACTTGAAAGTGGTTAAAATGAGAAATTTTGAGTTGTATATATGTTTCTACAATTCAAAAATTTAAAAAATAAAACATAGCCAAGTTAAAGTGCAAGCATTCATTGCAGAAGTTTGCATAAACAAATTTCCAGTGTTGGGGACTGAATGCTAGTATCTATAATATATATTTTTTAAACTTCTAAATTGACAGGAAGAAAACTTCCCAAGGGAAAAATATGCAAAGATTATGAAAGGAATTCACAGAATGATAACTCCAAGCAGCCGATAGAATATAGAAGAGGGCATAAAATCAGGAAAAGGTGAACTAATCCAGCAATGAGTTATGATTTTATATATGCCAGACTGACAAAAGATGGATAACAACTATTGTGAAGGGTGGGGAGGTGAGGGGAGGCAGCAGGGAAAAGGTTGTTCTTGCACATTGCTGGTAAAGAAATGTAAATTGTTACTGACTTTTGGAATGCATTCTGGCAACATTTATTAAAATTTAATATATATCCTGACTCATGAATTCTACTCCTAGGAATTTATTCCATAAAAATAAAAGTTTCAGTATATAAGGACGTTTATCAAACATATATACATACACAGTTCATAAATGCAACATTGTTTGAAGTGGCAAAAATAAGACAACACAAACACTGGATACAAATTTAATTTCCATCCACTGGAGAAAGGCAGAATAAATTATAATAATCCATACCATGAAATATTATGCTTCCATGATAATTAATTAGGACTTCAACTGCTGACTTGAAGAAATTTCAACAAGATTTCAAAAAAAAATGTAGAAAAGTATGTATATCAGTTAAGAATGTGTTTGACTATAAAGAGAATACCTGATTACCATGGCTCAAACAAATAGGAACTTATTTTTAAAATACAGAGGCTGGCATTGATTCAGCTTTCAAAATGCTATCAGACACCCGGACTCAAATATTCTGGATTTTGACCTCACGCTTGTCACATAATGATTCAAAGATGGCTATTGTCATTTCAGATATCATTTTCATTTTCCAAGAAAGATGAAGGGAGAAAGGACAAAAAGTGGAAAAGCCAAATTTATCCCCTTCATTAGGAAAGAAGACTTTCCCAGAAAACTTTGCAACAGACTTCCCTTTGGCTATAGTTAAACAGCACTGGGACACTTGCCTGTCCACTAGCAGCAGCCAAGATGCCTTAAATTCAAAATTTAAGCTTTCAAGCTTCTATTAATAGAAGATGGCTCAGGAAAAGTGGTGTTGTAATTTGCAAATACTAAAAAAAAAAGATTACATTTGTAAAATATAATCTAATTTTTATAACTCAATTGCAAAAACTCTGTATGTATGTGCATATATTTTGCCTATTGAGCATAAAGAAAAATAGAAACACATACCTCCTAGACTTTATATGGATTTCCTCAAGGCAGGTGATATGGATGTAGAAGGCATGAAGAAAGGTGAGAGCCTAAAAGGATCATTAACGATGACGTGATCACCTGTACATATTTAAATAAAATAATGTATATATAAATAATTTTTAAATGTGCCAAATATACCATTAGGTTAAAAATAATAATTTGCTTATCAGTTTGCATTGTGTGATGTCATTTTTACTTGTTTAGAGATACATGGTTTTTTGTCTAGAAAAATAATACCTGATATTCATTGAGGTCTTATTTCACATCATACACATTTATATAAATGACATGCATCTTTTAATCCTCTCAACAGTGCTATGAGATAAGTTACTAGTATTATCCTCACTCTGCAGATGTGGAAACTGAGACCTGGAGGCGTTCAGTGGCTTGCCCAAGCTCACCCAACAGAGGAGTGAAAGGACATGCATCACATTAACTTGCTCACCCCTGGGAATGGTATAAGGGCAGGGTGCGGAAGAGTGGAACAGAGGGGTTGCAGTTCTCCTTTTACCTCAGAATATTTTCACTATTTTATGAGGAATCTGTATTGTAAAAATGGGTTCAGCTGCTTTTTTAAAAAAAGAAAATTTGACCTATGTTTAACCATAGAAATGAAGCAATGCTGTTTTCCTTTTCTATACCCTTTCTATATCTAAATTAATGTTCCCCACTCATTGCTATATATAAATTTTTCCTTTAGTTTTATTGCTAACTAACATTGTTCAGTCTCCTCAATCTTTCTCTATTTCTCATCTTCAAAGTAAGACAAATTGTACCCCTCTAGATAAAAAATCCTAGGAAAAGGAAGAGAAACCAACCTTTCTAGTCAAGCTTACAGAGGATTATGCATGTCAGAGAAATGCATTTTGATGTATAACACATCTGAATGCAAACTTCTAGGGAACAAGACCATCGAGTATTATTTGAGAAAGACGATAAAGCAATGTACCCAGGATACAATCAGACAGAATTTACTGTCACACATGGTAAGAAGGAAAAGAAGTAAGATAGAGAATGAGGCTACCTTCAAAGTCCCTGTATTAAACAGGGATTGGAATGTTGCACTCCAGTGTCAAATCCCACAATAGTCTGGAGAAAAGTTTTGACTTAAAGAGAGAAAATCTCTTCAGCCTCTTAAGTCACCAGATCCCTGCCTCCACTTAGCGTCTCACTTTGAGAATATTCCAAGCTCCAGTTGGAAACAGTGATAGGGAGTGGATTAAGCACAGTTGGGCTTTCACACTTAAACCTTGAGCATTAACTGTTCAGCAAAGCAAGGTTTTCCCATTAGAGCTACTGTACTTGCAAGTCCAAACTATTAATAAGCTCCCAAGTTTAAACTATCTGTAAAACATATGCATGCATGTTGGCCATGAACTTGAGGATACCTCTTAAAGAGGAATCAGGAGTCTAGGAAAACAGCCAAGCTGAGACTGCCTTGGCTAGACAAATAATATTTCTCACACATTGCTGGGCTCAAAAATAAAAGTTTTTCCAACAGCAACTTATCAAATACACTAACAGTGAAATATGTAAGGGAAGGGAGATGTATCCATTAAATATACCCATATTTTAGAAAGACCCTCCCTCCGAAAAAAGCTAATATCCTGCATTGTAGGGGGAAATAATTTCTATGAAGCATTTTCAAAAACTCTGATCATTTAACTTCAACCCATTGTTACTTTTATTGTAATAAATACACAGAGGTATTCTTATCCATCATTGGTTCAGATTCATAAATCTTGTTATATTTACAACTTCTTCCAAGATGCTGATTGAGGTTTAACCTGGGTTGCAACAACCAGTATCTCATATTTTTCCTTACAGATCTTTTTTTTTTTCAGGAAATTTACCCAAATTCTCAAAAGGCTATGGAAAGTTACTTGGCCATAAAAAGGAAGGAAGTATTATCATATGCAACAACATGGATAAACCTTGAAGACATTATATTAAGTAAAATAAGTCAATCATAAATGGTCACATATTGTATGATTCCTTTTATATGAAATGTTCAGAATAGGAAAATCCACAGAGACAGAAAGTAAATTAGTGGTTGCCTAGGACTGAAGAAATGGGGTGTCAGGGGGAAGACGGAAGTGACTGCTAATGGGCACAGGGTTTCTTTTCAGGGTGATGAAAATGTCCTAAAATTGATTGTGGTGATGTGCACAACCATGTAAATATACTAAAAGTCACCGAATTCTTCACTTTAAATGGGTGAATTGTATAGTTTATGAATTACATCTCAATAAGTGGTATTATAAAAGACTATGGAAAGTGAGACATAGAAAAGAGGAAGCACTCACTGAAAGGCTTACTAAAAATAATCTAAAATTATGTGTCACTATTATAAAGGGAAATCCACCATGATTCTCCTAGGAGCTAATGTTGTTTCGCTGTTGTTACTAAAATACTCCTGGGAATGAGTTTTCTTAGTTAGGATTCCCTCTGAGTGTTCTTACTGTGGAGTAAGGGAGGAGAAGGGGTTGGGCACAGTGAGAAGACAGTTGACTGGAGTAAGACAAAGGTAAGTGTAACAAGCATGTGCTGAGGATGAAAGAGGAGGAAGGGAAGAGAGGAAATGGGAAAATAAGAATCTCATGTGTTCATCAATTGTAACAAATGTACCACACTAATGAAGGATGTTGTTAATGTGGGAAAGTGTGGGAGGAGAAGGGAGCATGGCATATGGGAATCCTTTATATTTTTTATGGAACATTTATGTAATCGAAGTATCTTTTTTTAAAAATGTAAAAAGTATATAAAAATTTAAAAAAGAACCTTTACCAATCCTTGGCACTCACCATGTACCAGTCAATGCCAAGTGCTTTCCCTCTCAACCTCACCAGAATGCTTTTATTCCTTCTATTTTAAAGATGAGAAACTTGGACCTGAGAGAGGGACTTCCCCTGGGAACCCAGATCAAAGTCTGTACAACCATGATCATGCCTGGCTTCAATTTCATTATAACCCATTCCACTCCATTCATTCTTTCTGAAATAAGACAAAACAACTGTTCTCTGCCCATTAAATAGTCAACACCCCATCAGGAAAGTAACAAAGAAACCGTGTCCATAGGATCAAGCAATATAAAATCTCTGGGATCAAGACTACCTATAACATAGTGCCTGTACCAGTTGGGTTTTTATGCTTGTTTGTTTTGTTTTGTTTACAAGCAACATAAAATGGATCTAGCTAACTTAAACAAAACAGCTTTATTGGGAGGATATGGAATCACTCAAAGAATCAAGGAAACTGCCAAAGATCTCAGGAGAAAAACAACAACAGTAAACAGAGATCCAAGCAGCAGGAACTGATCAACAATCAGGATGTTAGTACTGCAGAGAATCAGTCTAATCATCTTTTCACCCTTGCATCACTGAACTCAATATTCAAAGACCCAAAAATAATGAGAAACCCGTTGGCCTTCTTTGGACCAGTTGCCTACGCTTGGATATGAAAGAGCAGCACAACTTGATTAAAGTCACACCAAGAATCTACATAATAGGGAAGAGGCAATTATCCAAAAAAAAAATTGCAGTGAGAGTTACCAAAAAGGAGGAAGTGTGAAATGGATGCTAGGTATCCATTTGCTCTCTTGCTCTCGTTTTCTTGGATGAAAAGGAGAGAAGATGGAAGAAGAAAGTCACATAAGAAAGAAGGCTGGATTATAATGGCTTTCAAAAATATTCAGAACAACTATTCTGGCTTAAAATAATGGGTATGTGACACAGTAAATTTTTAAAATCTTTTTGAAATGTTATAATAATAACAAATGTTTGCTTCTGCAACTTGAAACAGCTGTAAGAGGATGGATCTTGATAAACACCGGGGGCTTTGTTCTGCTGACCGCTTGAAATACAAACATGGGAGAAGAGATGGAGATGGGGGAATGCATAATAAAGGGAAGAGAATTTGGAGACCAGTAAGATGAGAAGAGGCACTCTCTCCCAAGAACGTGGAATTGATTTCAGAAAGTACATTCAGTTAACTGCAAACCCTGAACTGCTCAGGACATGTAAACAGAAGCTGTCATTTTTGGAAAGCCGTTTATGGTCTATATCAAGCTGAGAGAGGTGATCAGCAAAGCAAACTAGAATAGCACAGTAGCAAGGCACATATAGAGAGAGCAGTCTATATGGGACTAGAGAGAGAACAAGATGGATAGAGTAACTGCCTTGGCATCTAATAGCCTCCCAAGCCCAGTTTTGTCCCTCCTGAAATATGGTCAGATTTCTAAAGCATTCCCCTAATTCCTTATAATGAATCCCTCTAAAATTGAGCCAGATAGATTTGTTTCTGGTTTATTGCTATCAAAACAATTTTGGTGTAAGACAAATACTCTTAATTAACCTCGGGATGTAAGCTTGTGGCCTGGCCAGTAAACCTAGTAGAGGATGCCAGCACCGTAAGGACTGGATGTGAGGGTGGGACATTTGACAGGAAGGAAGGAGAAACTTGTGAGGAAACCCAGCTATGGAAGCTTTAGCATCAGAACCTGTGGGGGTAGAGCTGAGAGCAGTCAAGTGGCAGCCCAGAACTGAATTTGCCAACTGAAGAAAATAATCATTATAAGCAGAGATCTGAAATGTGCAGTTTTGGTGGCCGTCCCATTGCTGGCCCCATAGCCTGTACTGTGTGAACCATGATATGGTGATACACTATTGAGAGTGATTAAAAGTCCCCTGAGTAAGGTAAAACTTTTCTGGGAGAACAGTGAGGGAGAGGGGCATGCTCACTGCAAGGGGGATGGGTGCTGATACAGAGCTATTACTATGAGAAGCAGGGGACCGGCATCAATTGTCATGAAGCAGGTTATATCCACACTGCCTCATAATAAACTGTGCTTCCTTGACAGGGAGAAGGGGAAGAAAAAGCAGTAATTGACAAAAGAACATGGTCTTGTTTGGAGCAGGGGTGTGGGCATTCTTATTTAACCTGAGAAAATATTTTTAGCTTTCAGACATATCCATTAACTCTACTTAGGCCAGATTCAAGGATGGTTGAATCTGAGAAATACAGATATTTAGAAAAGGCATAGAAAAGACCTAGTATCATGTTTAAAAGCTTGGCCTCTGGGGTCAGATACAGCAAGGCTAACCATGTTCTACTTACCAGCCACGACCTTGGGAAGTTCACAAATATTTCTAAGTCTGAAAAATGAGATTAATATCAGTAACTCTTGTCACTGTGTTACTGAAAGTTTCAATGAGAAAATGCTTAGAAAGTGCTTAAAAATGTGCCTTGCATGCCACACTCAAGAAATATTATTTTTAACTACTAAAACCATCTTAACATCATTTTTTCATTTGCATAATCCAAAGGATTCACGTACTTTCATGTGTCTCAATGAAGTCACTACCACTTGGGCCACTTATCAAATTTACAGTTGATACAGTACTGGGGAAAATATTCAATGAGATGGATAAGAGAATTGGGATTCCAAGAGTTCTCAATTGCTGAGATGATAATCAAATTCCAACATAATGAAACTTAATTCTATAACTTATTCTATATCAGGCATCACAGTGTGAGCACTGGGAATAAAAAGATGATTAAGAAGTGGTCCCTGCTCTCAGTAAGCTCAGAGTCTAGCAGAAGAGAAAGACACATACACCAACAAAGGCAGTCTCCTGACCTAAGGGCAGTCACAGGGCCTCATGCAGAGGAAGGGGTACGTAATCCTCTCTAGGAGATTGACGGGACTGAGGGTGTTTCATCTCAGCTGATGGAGGGGGAAATTCAGAGCAGAGGGAACATGATGTGCAAAGGAAGGAAACATTAAACAGCATGGCAGGAGAAAAGTGGTATTTAAGAAGGAGAAAACAATGGGGTAATACTGGCTGGTAAGATGGTGAGAGACCTTAGGTGGCAGGCTAAAAGGACTTAGACTTTATCTTGATGGGGTCAAGGAAGAAGTCACTAATTTATTCAACAATTATTAAGCACCTACTATATGCCAGGCATTTTTTAGGCACTAAGAATATATTTACTAGCAGACAGGGGTTCCTGCCTTCCTGCTTCCTGTGACTTATATTCTAGTGGGAAAAGGGAGTAGAAAGTCAACATCTAAGTAAATTTTTAAATTTGTTTTTTTTTTTTAAATGAGGCCAGTAAAATTTTTTTTTGAGAAATGAGAAAAAGGGAAAGTACGCACACGAGGCATGGTTGCAGGCATGCTACAGGGTAATAAACAACGCCTTAAAATTTATTTTTCAGGTAGCATTAAGTGCTGTCAAATACAGTATGAAGACTGTAAGGGAATAGAGATACGGACAGCGCTGCTACGTGAGCAAAGGTGCTCTGGGTGTGCTTCTCTAAGGAGGTGGCATTTGAGTGAGGCCTGAATCTGAATAACAAGAGCTCAGCCACATAAAGATATGGGGGCACAGCGGTCCAGGAAGGAGCAGCAAATTCATTTACCCACTACTGTAAGGGAGAAGAATGCAACGAGGTTGGAGCCTCGTGAGGGGAGAGCTGGTAGGAAATGCTACTAGAGAAGCTGCCGAGAGCTCTCTGTGGGAATCAAGGGGTGAGCCACCCCTGGGGGCATTCCTGGAACTCTGTTGGGGTGTTTTGGGGGGCAATGATGGAGATTCCCTCCTGGCCCTTAGAGGACATGGGCTAAGACTGCTGGGCTTCCTGTAGTGCATAGGATGGCCCACGCATCAAAGTCCTTCTACATGACTTTCCCATGTCCACCTGGACAAACGTGTAAAGTGCCTGCTTATAATTATCTGCGCCTAGAACCTAACTCCATTTTACATCTTAGAACACAAATTTCTAAAATAAAGATTTGATAATTTTCTAGAACCACCAGTACCTTATAAACTGAACAATGCTTGTATCCTTTTTTTTGTTCCAAATATTACCAAGAACAATACACGATATATTATTGCCAATAGCAATGCTTCTTGAGGCATTTGAGTCACTAGTAAAAGAAAAAAAAAAAAGGAAAGAAAACACACCTGTATCAATCTGCATTTGTCATGTGCATATTCAGGGTGACTTTTCCTCTAGATGCAAACATCTATTTCCTTACGGCTTCTAGAGTAACTATGCCGGTGTATATGTACACTGTAAGACAATTGCTTCATATAAATCGGTTTCCTTTTATTTTGCTATTATGTGAAATTAAGACGTTATTTCTATTTTTTAAATTAGTGTTTAGATATATTACATTATCCATAAAGTTCATTACAGGGGAGTAAAGGGAGTAATCAAAAATATTTGTTATAAAATGGGGGCAACTAGTCTGATAGAGTGAGGACCATTATTGGTCAGGCGAGACATGTAGATTTTGTTCTAAGAGCAGTAAGAAGTTTGGAGGGCATTAAACGAGGAAGTGGTCTGATCTGATTTGCATTTGTGGAGACCTGATTGCCGGAAGCAAGAAGGAAATCAGAGAGACCAGTGAGAAACCTGATGCAGGGGTCGAGGCAAGCAACCACGGGGGCTTGCATAAGGTACTAAGAATACAATAGGTGAAAGTTCATCCTTTTGTCTACTTAGAACCCTTGAAGTATTTGAACACACTCATCATATCATTCCTTATTGTATTCCTTTTTTTTCCTAAACATGCCCATATCCTTCAATTATATTATACTTGACATGGTTTCTAGACTGTCCTCAACGTGATCAACATCTGAAAATTTTCTAGGTTGTCAATATCCCTCTTAAAGTAGAGTTCCCAGAATTGAGGGCAAGTCTGTAAATGTGGTTTGACTTATTTACTGGACAATTAAACAACTGGCAACTGTGATCTCTGTACACTGCTGTCTATAAAAAAAATCAATTAGCCTTTTCTGTAGCAACATCACGTTGTTTATTTGCATTCAGCTTGTGATGAACTACGGCTTCTCCTCCCAGTCCAGATATTCTTTGTGCCTATATGCTAGTATTTACATTTCTAAGAATGTTACTCTGATTATCTTTGATCCTCCCTTTCCTTTACCAACCAAGTCCAACCCATCATGAAGTTCTGTCGGAAGGAGGAACCCTCAACACAGGTGCCTAAGAAAATAAGGCAGCATGTGACACATTCCAGCACAGGAGTTCAAGGAGGTTTCATAAGCATCTGCCAGTTTTACATGCACTGCAAGTGGAGCCTTTCCTTGAAGTCACTTTCTCTCAGGCAGCTGTGTTTGTTCTGTCAATAACTGTATCTATTTAGCAGTAAAACATCCCTCTTTGATATATCCAGTTGTACCTCTGCAGGATAGAATACTTCATAAAGTTATGAGTTCCCATCACTGGAAGTATATAAGCAATGAGTAAATTATCTCTGCTTGGGGATATTAAAGAGAAATTTCAGACTAGCAGCAACTGCAAGGGTGTGTATTTACTAGATGACTCTCATGGTCCCTTGTAATTCTGAAATTGTACGAGTTCCATTGTTCTTGAAGCCCAACTGGGCTTGCCTTACTTCTCTTTCTTGGCACTGGGGGATGACCCTAGGAAACCTACTGTACCAGCCATCAATTGCTGCATAAAAACCATACCAAAAACTTAGTGATATAAGTCATCTTGTTATGCTCATGGATTCTGCAGGTTAGGAATTTATACAGGAAAAAATGGGGATTGTCTGTATCCATTCCCTAATACCTTAGACCTCAATTGGGAAGATACCAATGGCTAGAGTGACTAGATGTCTAGAAATGACACAAATGGTTGGGGTGTGGAATTGGAGGCTTCTTCACTCACAGACCTGGCACCCAGGATAGGGTAACTCAGAAACTGGTCTCAGCTCAAACTGTTGGCTGGCATGCCATGTCACTTCTCCTTGCAGCTGAGGCTTCCTCACACTGTGGCAGTCTACCTACCAGTGGGCAAACTCCTCATATGGTAGTTCAGGACACCAAGAGCAAATGTTCCAGCAAACAAGGTAGAAGCTGCATGGTCTTTTTGGACCTAGCCTCAGGTGTCACCTAGCATCTCTTCCACTATATTCTATTGATAGAAGATGTCATAGACCTGCCTGGATTTAAGGAGAAGGAACAGATCCCATCTCTCAATGGGAATAATATCAAAGAATTTGCAGTCACATTTTAAAATAGCCATATTCCCCATAAGGTTTATTTTTAAGTTTTAGATAATGGCTACCAAGTTTTTTTCTCTAAACTTCCTCACTCTGATTGAAATAAAGGTATGTATCCTGGGGCCGGCTCGATAGCTCAGTGGATAGGGTGCCGGCATACCACATGGGAGGCCCTGGGTTCGGTTCCCTGGGACCTCTCCTAGCGGGAAGACCGCCTTGAGAATGGCAAGCCGCCATGGGTGGGCCAGAGCCGCCATGGGCAGTGCAAAAAGCTGCCACAGACAGGGCAAAAGCTGCCACGGACAGGGCAGGTCGCCCGCGAATGGAGCGCAGCCAGCCACCCGCGAACTGAAGCAAGAGCCAGCCGTGAATAGAAGCAGAAGCCGCCCACAAGCGGGGAAAGCCGCGCCTGCGCAGTGACCAAGTCTCGGCACGTCGCCGCAATGGGGGGAAGGGGAGATATGTAATAAAATAAATAAAATCTTTAAAAAAAAAAAAAAAAAGGTATGTATCCTTGTACCTTACAAACAGGAACTGGGGCTTCTAAACACAACAGAGAAGAAAAGAGAGTGTACCAAAGCTTCCAAGAGACATGACAGGGATTTTATGGAGCCAACAGCACATATGCCTTTTGAGTGGAACAAAGGTGACATTCTGGACACCTGCTGCTTCCTTTACAGACTGTAGGAGCTCCAAGATTAAACTCTGCAGCATTTGAAATCCTGGCAGAAAAAGATTTGCTCATTCTCAATTTATTGGCCACTGACTTTTAATCCACTGAGATTTGTGCGTGTTCTACAAGTCTCTCAAGGCTCTGTTTTGGCTAATTGGTTTCCTAGACATGGCTTCAACCTCACCTGGGGACTGTAAACATGCCTGGGCCTGGGAGAGGAGGTGAGAGAGAGAGACAACTACACTTCCCACGGAGACCCATCAAGTTATACTTCTGTGCAACAAAAGCAAGGAAAGAAAGCTACCTCAGCAAAGGATTTGAAATGCTAGAGAAAGCCTCCCCTCCTGGCTGAGTAGAGTGCAGTTCTCTGCACCAAACACCAACTAATTATTTCTCATTGCACATCAGCAAAGGCTGATCTATTAAAATCATAAATCAGCTCAGTGTGTCTGTGGGAAGGGTGTGGAGCCACGGGTATCTTTTAAGATGCACAACATCATCAAAAATGGGGACATTTGTCAAGTCACAAGCTGTTCTCTTTGTTTCAATCAAGATGCCAGGTTTCAGGGTATAGAGAGGTTGACATTTCGATCCAAACTCCAAACCACTGGAACTGAAGGTAGATTACCAGTCAGCATTCTGCCTTTCACAGTAGGCTCAGTAGTCCCGTATTCCTGGGATTCTTGGGAATCAGGGAGCCCTGTCCACCTGGGAAATGGGGACATGCCTGGGCTTGTCTGGTGAACTGGTACAGGAGAGGACTGAGGAGCTTCCTGGAAGAAAACCCTTCTTGGTAAAAGCAACAGTCAGGCAGTCAAAGTTGTCCAAGTAACTATGCTTTAGTCATGGAAGGGGGAGAATAAATATAGATACAGTATGATTATAATAGTTACAATTTACTGAGCCTTTTATTTTATGAAAAAATACTACCTTAAAATCATGTATATGTATTATATCATTCCTAATAACAAACCAATGAGATGAGTACTATTATTGTGTCCATCTTACAAACGAGATTAAGTAATTTATCCAAGCTCACACAATAACCCTGTAATCAAGATCTGTCACATATAAGAAACTTTTACTAAAAATTCTTTAAGATCCTAGCACCATAAGCAGGGGGACTCTTAACAGTGCAATACAAAAAGGGGAATTTAACGTATTCCTCTACTTTGCAAGAGAACCACACCCAAATTCCATACGTCATGGACTCTAGTACATTGGTTGGTGGCAATAGGGCCAAGCAGGCCAGGGCATTACCTTGGTCCCGTGTCAGCAGGGCACAGCACACACATGGCTCACATGATGGTGAGCTCCAGGCAGGGCAGAACCTGAGAGAGAAACTTGCAAAGGAGAAGAGGGAAGAAAGGAGAATGCAATATGGTTGGTGATCTGTCTCTATAATGGAAGCTAGTGAGCATGAGGGTTAACAAAGCACTAGTCATGCAAGTGCTAAGGCTTTTATATGAATCATCTCATTTTACACCTATAGAAATTTAGGCCCAGACAGATGAAGCAACCTACCCAAAATTGCAGTTTTGGGAGTGATGGAGACAGGATTTGAACCAAGACAGTCTATGCCTAGAGCCTGTTCTTTAGCCTCCAAGCAATACTGCATCTGCTCATGAGCTTATGTGAAACAACTACCAGAGCCTCTCTTGGAAGTCAGAAAGGGCTGAATAGGTGATGTCTGACCTGAGTCTTTGGAGTAAGAAGAAACCAGCAAGGCTTAGGCAGGGGAAGTGGTATTGAAGATCAAGCATTGCAGGAAAAAAAAAGCAGTATGTATATAAGGGCCTGAAGGCTTCTGAGAGACAGGCTGAAAGCTCCTTAAAGTCAAGAATTAAATTATCCTCACAATGGAAGCCCTTGTTGCCAGGTACAGTGCCTGACACATAAGTGCCCAATGAAGAGACATAAGAGTGCAATAGTGACAAACATGGGCTCTGCAGCCAGAACGCCAGTCTTGAACTATGTGGCCTTAAACAACTGACTTCACCTCTATAAACTTTGGCTTTTCCATCTGGAAGGGGGGCGTGTGTGATAATAGAATCTGCCTGCTAGAGTAACTGTGAAGGAAAATCAGATGAAATGATGTGGATAAAGTGCATTCATAGTCTAGTGTCACCCTTGGAGTAAGAGCTCAAGAAATGGCAATAATGGTTACTTATTATTAGGTCCCTTATTTTTAGTCTTTTTAAAAAATTTTATTAGAGAATGTAAATTAGTCAGCCAAGGGGGTGCTGGTGCAAAGTACCAGAAATCTGTTGACTTTCATAAAGGGTATTTATTTATTTGGGGTAAAGCTTACAGTTACAAAGCCCTAAAGAGTCTAACTCAAGGTACCATAAGA
>PVKH010002272.1:0-27646 GCA_004027955.1 Chaetophractus vellerosus
CTTGAAAAAATTGAGTTCCAATTTCAGATGGAAGGTAGAACATGAGAGTGATGAACGTGGATATTTAGCTGAGGATATTTCCAAGCTAAGCATAGACACTGCAGCCTGGTTTCTCCTTGTAGCTTATAGTGAAATGAGAAAGGAAAAGGATAAGCTGAAAATTGAACTCCAGGGCACAAAGAAACCAGCAATAGAATATTTAGAAAATTCTGAGCTTCCAGAAAGTGAGGCTCCAGAGCATAGTGAAGGTTCAACTGAACATGGAAACAGCCATTTCAGGAGAAGTCAAGAGTGGAAATGCTGTTCATAGATCTATGAACAGTCCCATTGTCTTATAGTTTGGTCCCCTGTGAACTAGAGGCAAGGCTGATAAGTTTTTGTGTAATTTGTATAAATGGAACCACCACCTGCCTGGACTGAATGGGACAGAGAAGGGACAAATTTAAGGAAAAATCAAAGGCAGAAACATGGAATCTGGGGTCTGGACTGAAGACATCTTCTTGGGCCAAGAGAGCAGGCCCACCCAAGTATGTGGAAAGGGTGAGTCTGACCCAATGCTTGGAGAGGACAGGCTTTCTCCCCAGTGTTCTGAGAGGGTGGAGCCTGTGCCTTGGGATAACAGAATCTGGCTCCCACCCCAGTTCTCTGAGAGAGTGGAGATTGTGCTCCAGCCTTTGTGGAGAGCTTGGAGAGGTGAACCTTTCACCCCAGTGTTTGGGATGATGTGCACACTGGGCTAGAACTTGGAAGGATTGGGCTACTGATTCATCAGGCCCAGAGGACAAAACATCATTCCATAGAGTACTGACATTTAAATATAATGGAGCTTGTCCTGCTGGGTTTTGGAATAGTTTGGGCCCCATAAGCCCTGTTATTTCCAATTTCTCCCTATAGGAATTGGAATATTTATCCTATGCCTGCCCCTCCGTTGTATATTAAAAGAAGATAACTTTTTCTGTAGGTTTCACAGGCCCACAGACAAAGGGGAATTGTGCCCCAGGACAGACCACACATACAAGCAATTTTGATGAAACTTTGTACTTAACATTGTTTCTGAAAGGATTTAAGGCTTTTGGGGGGTATTTTGATGGAATTAATGCATTTTGCATATAGGAAGAACATGTCTTTTGGGGATCCAGAGGGTAGAGTGTGATGGTTTGAAGTTGTATGTACCCCAGAAAAATATGTTCCTAAATTTAATCCATTCCTGTGCGTTGTGAACCAATTATAAGTAAGACCTTTTGATAAGGTTACTTAGTTAAGGCGTGGCCCACTTTAGTCAGGATGGGTCTTAATCCTATCACTAGAGTCCTTATAAGCAGAATGAAACCCAGACAGAGAGAAAGCCACAGAAAGTACTAAGCTGGAACAGAACAGAGAAGAGAAGGGAGAGCCAAAGACCTCACCATGTGCCTTGCCACGTGACAGAGGAGCCAGGGATAACTGGTAGCCAGGCCCCAAATGCTGGTCCTTGGGGAAAAAACATCACCTCAATGATGCCCTGGTTGGGTTTTCTTTTAGCTTCAAAACCATAAACTGATAAATTACTATTGCTTAAGCCAACACATTGCATGTATTTGCTTGAGCAGCCCTGGAAACTAAATACTTCTGTTGCAGCTAAATTCCTCAAGCTTTGGTGCATCGTTTGCCCCTACAACTTTATTGCTTTTTACTCTCAGTCTCCTTCACATTTCAATGTCAGCAAGCTTCTGATATTTTTCTCCAGAATGCCCTGGAATGCACTATCCTCTGCCTGGGGACTTTCTCTCCCTTCTACTCACTTGCTCAGCTACATAAATTCTTTCCTGAGAAGACAACAAAAAGACTCAGTTCAAGAGGTTCTTACATCCATTAGGAAAACCACCTTGAACTTCTCTTTTAGACTGTGTGGTACCTCTTCCCCATTTTTGGACTTCCCTAATATTCTTTCTACATTTTTAGGTACTATAATTCTCTGTTACATATCTGCTTACCCAGCTAGACCACGATCTTCTTGAAGGCAGGAAATTTTTATTTATTTTTCACTTCTATATATACCCCTAGTGCCTCATACTGTGCTTGGGAAATGATAGATTTTCCAGTAAATATTACCACATGAATGTACTAACATAGGCCAATAAATCTCTATGGGAGGTTCTCATGGCCTCCTCTGAACATCGCAAGATCTCTACTTGCTTTTCTATTTCTGAAAGACATATCAACAGAGAGTCAGAGATATACAAAGCAAATTAGAAAACGTGTGTGGGGGAGTAAATGAATGAGTCATGCCCTTTATGCAGTCCTGATACTGAATAAGAAAAAAAAAAAAGGAATATGGAGGACACTGAAGTTTTTCTATACCATGATCTAGTTTAATCCAGAATTCCTTCATCTTAGACCCCATCGAAGGGATTTTTTTAAATAATGTTTTTACTTTGGAATAAATTTAGAATTATAGAACAGTGGCAAAGATAGTACAGAGAGTTCCCATATTCCCCTCACCCAGTTTCCCCTAGTGTTGACATCTTACATGATCATGGTGTATGTGTCAAAACTAAGAAACCAACATTGGCACATTACTAGCAACTAAACTCTACAGTTCATTTGGACATCACAAGCTTTTCCCATCTATGACACCACTTTATATATAGACATTGTGTCTCCTCAGCTTCCTCTGGCCTGTGGCAGTTTCTCAGACTTTCCTTGCTTTTGATGGCCTTGAGGCTGTGTTTTAACCCTCTGTTCTGGCTTGAAGTGCAACCAGAGTCCAGTGAAAAAGCAAAATTATATTATAATCTTTCTTCTATTTTTCTGAAATCTCATGAGTCCTGACAGATTCAGTCCTTGCCTACTCCCAGGTAATCTGAGCTAACTCTTTGACCCACTCTGAGTGATCTTTTAATTATTGGTCTCCAGAAACCATAGCATCATGAGCTCACTGTGACCTAGTCATCAGTGACAACATTTTATCCATCAATACAAGAAAGGACACTAAGGCAGAGTGAAAACAGTTGTATTGAAGATCCTTATTGATGTAAGATAAACCTTTTAAAGATTATTCAAAGTCTACACGTGTTAAATTCTAAAATATTAATTTAAGAAGTTGAATAGTGAAGTGGAAAACACTGGTTTTGGAATTAGAAACCCTCAGAAGTAGATACTCCAATCTGCCACTTACAAACTCTGTGGCTTCCATCCTGGCACTCAACCTCAATAACCCCATATACATCCATCTGTAGTTGTGAGTCTCAAATGAGATGACATATGTAAAGGATTTTTGTGACTCCTATATCCTGATTCACAAATTGTTTTTGTTTGTTACCATTTCCCCTATTCATATAAAATACTTATAAACTAAAAAGCTTTCTTACATGTTGTAATTTTCTGCCCCAAATTTCATTTCTTAATTGTACCTGATTTTGAAATTGCTTTGAAATCTATATGGGTTTCCATTACAAAATAATAACAGCTTACCATTATTGAGTACTTACTACGTATCAAGTATTTATTTAATATTTCCTACAACCCTATCACATAAATACAAATATGTTTCCCATTTTCAAGGTAGAGAAACTGATGTCCAGGGAGGTGTATGTAAGTTACCCAAAAAGCTGTGGTAGATTGAATTATGTAGCCCAACAAAAGGCATGCTCTTAATCCATCTCTCTGTGCATGTGAACCCATTTGTAAACTGGACCTTTTGATGATGTTATTAGTTAAGGTGTGGCCAAATTGGATCTTAACCACATAGAGAGAAGAAATGTGGATACAGCCAGTCAGTAGAAACCAGAAACCAGAAGAAATCAGAAGTCAGAGAAAGCCACAGAAGGAGACGAAGATCTTCACCATGTGATAGAGGAATGTCATCGCTAGAATGCTACTGACTGTGGGAGAAAGCATGGCCTTACAGATATCTTGAT
Organism: Chaetophractus vellerosus; assembly: GCA_004027955.1. Lineage (NCBI taxonomy): Eukaryota > Metazoa > Chordata > Mammalia > Cingulata > Chlamyphoridae > Chaetophractus > Chaetophractus vellerosus. Next base: position 3,900 of record PVKH010002272.1, read on the forward strand.
TTTGGACTTCTGGCTTTCAAAACAGTAAGACAATAAATGCTAGTTGTTTAAGCCAACCCATTGTGTGTTATTCATAAGAGCAGCCTGGCGAACTAGCACACAAGGACACATGGCAAGTAAGTAGAGGAACCAAGACATGAACTCAGGGAGCCTGGCTCAAGCATGCCAGTTCTTAATCACAAATCTATACTGCCTTTTAAGAAGCTCCTCTAAAGGTGTAACCAACCATGAAGAATGTTGTGAAAAAAAAGATGCTCTTATAACAAACTGGCGAAAGCATAGCTTGGAAATGGTATCACCTGGGCTCATACATTTGCCATTGCAAGCTGACAATACTGGTTGTGTCTCCTTGGTTCTGACTCTAATTAAGTATAGCTCCTTATGAATCCTTAACAGCCAAAAAGTATGGCTCCAATGGATCTTTAAGTGGTCCTTCAACTTGCTATAACTTTTGATCTAGAGCATTTCAAAACCATAACAAATTGAAAGATATATGCTTTGGACAAAAATAAATTTTTATGATGATGATATGAGGAAAAGAAACAATATTCTGACCAATTCTTTTAAACTCAGATCATGAAGCTCATGAAGAGGACACAGAAATTATCCATCTTCCCTGAGCTTGTATGACTGTCACACATAGCTGAAATTTACTGCAGGATAGCTGCAGATTGGAGAATTCTCCAGCATACAGCCAGCCCAGCGTGCATGGTGTGGGTTTGGGACAGCTTCTTAAATGACACAGAATGAACTTTGTTGGCAGGAGTGAATGTTATTCGGTAGGTGCAATTCATGGAGAAATAAGCTTTTTCCCTAGTTGGTTTATAATTGCAACAATTAATATTGCCTCACTCTTACTTTTGTATCTGCTTTTTCCTTTTCATGGGGTTTTCTCAATGCTGCCCCTTAGACATGAATTCAAAGTAGTGGCACAATGAACTTTTCATGTGTTTTGACCTGCAGTACAGCCATTAAAGAAAGTTCACAGTCAGGGATTGCATTTTATGGCTTGATTTATTATCTTAACTAGGAAGAAATTCAATACGTAATTTATGATATCCACTTGGGGTAGAGCTAGAGTCACAATGGTAGTTTCTTTTTCCACTCCAACAATTCTTCAGGCGCTCTAGCTACGTCAAACTCTTCCTGAATGTTTCTAAGAGTCCTCAGGGGATGTTTCAGGTGAACTCCACCCCTGAATCTTTCATTTACCTACTACCGGGCAGAGGTGACCATGTTCTTTTTCTGCTCCTTTCTAACATGATGGCCTCTCCTTTCTCGCTGATAGTCTCTGAAGGCACCTTCACTGCTGCTGATGATTGTGGTAGGACTGTCGGTCACGGCGGCTTCCCCCCAGTCTGCCAGAGCCACTGTTGTCAATGCTTTCACTTTCAATTTCCCATGGAGATTTTAGTGTAACTGCCCTTTGAGTGTTGACTTGCCCTGATGTTATCCACCTTCCCAGTTCTTAAGAAGGAGTGCACAGTGCTCTGACCAGTCTCTTTCCTCTCCATCCACCTGATCCCACTGCCCCATTTCTTTCCCAGGAAATCCACAGCGTTTATTTTCATGGACCCTGGCAGATCTCACCTCACCAATTTCCCAGATATTTCCAAATTCCTTGAATCTTCAGGTGAACACAGTTAGTGTGCCAGCTTTCTGTATCACTTTATAAAAAAGGTCAAGTCTCCATAACACTGGTAATGTAGCAATCATAATGAAAATGCATTTCCTTATTATGTAAGGGCTGCTTATGAAATCCCAGTACATTTCTTACAGCCAGATTAAACATTTTATTGACTTTATTTTTCATCACATATGCAAATTCTTTTTAGCAGCTTTCATTTTTGATGTAATACCCATTTTTCATGGAAAACTAAATCATTTAGGGCCATATGGTCTCATGACAATGCATAGTTAAGAAAAAACAGTGAATTTTATACAGAAGTGTCTCTCTCATGCCCTTTCAAGTGAAATAAACACACTTTCTAGCCATAGAATGAGGTGCTCTAAGAAAGAACTCTTAAATTTGATAAACGTGTAAGTGGATACTTGCCAAAGAAATGGATATAAGTTACTACCACCCCCTTCCTTTTGTAGAAAAGAAGTTATGGTTTGGTTCCTAGCAGGAGGAGTCAAAACAAACTACTCCCATATGTTATTTTATATACGGAAGAAAAAAAGAGACAAATTTGGGAAGATGCATATTGAGGTGAGAATTGACAGCACTAACGTAAAATCTGTTCATATTCTACACTGACATATTCCACATGGTTTCTCCCCTGGATGCAATAAGTTCCGGCAAAACTGCAGGAACCACCAATAATAAAAATAGTTATTTGATAAGAACCTACTACGTACTAGGCACTATAATATAAGCCAGAATTAATTATGTCATTTAAGCCTCACAGCAATATTCAAAGAACTTATTGATAATCCCATTTTATGGACAATGAAACCAAGGCTCAGGAAGGGAAGGTATATTGCCCAAGGACCTATAGTTAGGGATCTGAACTTGCCTTTCAGTAAATGAATGAATAAAAGAGTAAATAATCTGAGCTTTCAGATGTACTTTCCTCTTTTCTGGCCATCTGCCACCTGGAATACATAGTCAATCAGAAAGCAAATACCAAGCAGCTGGGAAACAATGTGGTATAGTCATAAGGAATACCTGTATGGAAAGTCACCCAGGCTAGACTTTGAACCCCAGGTCCACCATTGATTAACTGTGTGACCTTGGTAGATTATTCAATCTGCCTTAGCTTTTATTTCATCATCTGAAAATAAGGATATTAACCCTATTCTTTAATGATTTTTTTTAAAGAACTCAATGGCATAATGTATATGTCACCTGACTGCCCCGATTCTTTATAGGAACAAGCAAGATAATGTTAACATTTCTGGCTATTGGAGGCAACCTGGATGACCATAGTCTTTCCTCAACATCTTCTCAGCTATTTCTGAGAAAACCATACCTGTCTCACATCATGTTCTTGTAATGGAAACTTGTCATTACGTCTTCCTCCTCTCTGTGTGAGCACTCCTTTCACAGACTGAACCCTCCTTGCCTAGTAGCTTCACTGATCTCCTAAGCTGTATTATAGTTTGTGAGAGAGTCAAGGAGAAAATGGTCACTCTTCTCAGTTTATGGCCATACTTTATTTTTTGCTGGTTTTTTTTTGGTTGTTGTTTGTTTGTTTTTTTAATTTTTTAAAGATATTTAGATCACATAAATGTTAGACAAAAAATATAGGGATTCCCATATGCCCCACTCCCCACACCTCCCATACCCTCCCACATAAACATCCTTCATTAGTGTAGCACATTCATTGAAAATAATAAACACATCCTGGGGCATTGCCACTAAGCATGGACCATAGTTTACATTGTAGTCTACATCCTCTCCCACACAGTTCTGCATGATATAAAATGGTCTATATCTGTCCCAAAAATGCCCCCACATAACACCTGTTTTTCCCTCTCCCTGCCCCTAGAGTCTCCAGTGGTCATTGTCTCCACATCAATGTTGTAATTTCTTCCACTGCTAGAATCACAATAAGTCTATAGTAGAATAGCAGTAAGTACACTCTAGTCCATAGTTCATTCCCCAATCCTGAGGATTCTGGGATGGTGATTTCTACTCCACCTCTAATTGAGAGGGTGGCCATACTTTATTACCTGAGCCTTTGAAGCAGGGTTTCTTTTTTTTTTTCCTTTCCAGAACAAAATGTCTTCCATACAAAACTTCTTCACTTATTAGGTCTAAACCATCTCTTCTTTGACCTACAAAATGAGTTACTTCAGCTAACAGTGGTTAAATGATATTCATCACCCACATATCATTCACTTCTTTCTTCTCTTTCTTCCTTCCTCTCTCTTCCATCCCTTTGCCTTCACTCAATGTACAGAAGTCCCCTTGTATACTTAGAAGGGTATAGCTTATGCATTTGCCAGCATCTAGATTCTGAATTCCAGTTTGGCTCTACTCAGTCTGATGAGGAAATTTCATAGCACAGTGTCAGTCATATGGCAACTATTCAGTAAATGTTAATTGTCTTCTTTAAGCCTGGAATTATGTTTGGGTCTTTGAAGATTTGAAACTGTGCCATCTGGTCCCCATAGGGACTGTTGGTGAAAGACATTGTCGTGAACAAAGTACGAAGAACAGAAATCACTACTATAAATGCCTACCTATTAAATATACAGGTGCCAGGATCTAGCTATAGAACAAATGCTTACAAAAACACACCAATTGAAAGTTAGATATGAAAATTCTGCCTTGATGGGCAAAGGGAGTTTTTCACTATCTTCTTATTTGGGGAAGGTATTCATGAGAAAGGTAGAATAATAAGATCTGATTAATGAAGATAGTGGAGGCTTTGTCCATCCCTAGTGAGTGTCTATGGACTAGGTGAAGGCTGAGAAAAGCTCTGCAGTACAATCATCCAGAAAATGGAAATATACAGAAAAGTCAGGGGAGGTAGAGAAGCCAGGCAAATAAAGGATACCTCTTTATTTGAATAGAGGGTGATGATGGCCTGGAAGTAATGTTCTGGTCTAGATGATAAATGGTAGGGGTGGAGGAGCTACAAAGGGAATGTGCTAGATTGAATTATGTACCCCAAATTAGACAAATTCTTAATCTGCATTCCTATAGGTGTGAACCCATTGTAAATAGAACCTTTTGAAGATTTTACTATTAAAGTGTGGTCCAACTGAATCAAGGTGGCCCTTAATCATCTTACTGAGCCCTTTATAAGCAAAAGAAATTTGGACACAGTCAGAGAAACCCACAGGAAAAAGCCAGAAATCAAAAGTCAGCAGAAACTAGAAGAGCAGACACAAGGAGAGATTTCCATGTGAGAGGAGGCAGAGCTGCAAACCAAAGGACTCAACCAATTGTGGCAAGCCAGGATCAGAATGCTACAGACTTTGATAAGAAAGCACAGCTTCACTGCTGCCTTGATTTTGGACATCTAGTCCCCTAAACCATGAACCAATACATCCCTGTTGTTGAGACAATGGTTTTCTTTTGCTAGGCTGCTGAAAGAAATATGTTGTGGAATGGGCTGCTTTTAACAATGGGACTTCATAAGCTTACAAACTTTCAGTTTTAAGGCCATGAAAATGTCCAAGTCAAGACACCAACAAGACAATGCTGCAGTGATCCTGGACCCCTCTGTCACATCGGAAGGAACATTGTGGTGTCTACTGGTCTCCCTTCTTTTTCTGGGTTTCACTGCTTTCAGCTTTTGCTTCCATGTCTTTCTCTCTGTTTGTCTGAATTACATTATCTTATACAGGACTTTAGTAGGAAGATTAAGACCCACCCTGGGCCATGCCTTCACTGAAATAACCTCATCAAAAGGTCCTGCTTACAATAGGTTTATACCCACAGGAATGGATTAGCTTTAAGAACATGATTTTCTGGGGTACATACAGTTTCAAACCACCATAGCAACCCATTGTGTTGTATTTGTCAGAGCAACCTGACAAACTAAGACAGGGGGAAGCCATCACCAGGATATAGAGAGAAGCATTGCATCCTGAAATGAGAGTAAGGACATTTGAGAAATAGAGAATCTTATTATTTAATGCATGTAATATGAAAAAGTGCATTTTCCTCAAAATGTCAATGTGCTGTCATCATCCTTCTTTAAACACCTAATGTAGCTTATTACTTCTCCATCCCTCATATGGCCTTTGAGACTCTGCATGGTCTGGCACCTGTCTTACTCTCCAGCCTCTGTGCACAGAAACACAGTTCCTTCAGTTCCCTGGAATGTGTTTTCTCCCCTCAATCAGAGCCTTTGATCATGCTTCTCTCTCCTGCCACACTTGGCTTCTGGTTTTTGTTGTGCTGTTTATTTGCTGGGCTACCTTGTGAAGGCACTTCAACTTTCTGAACCATAATGTCTTAATCTTTATTATAGGGGATTGGATGAGAAAAGCTATAACCATCTCTCTGGCTCAAACATTCTATGAGTCTATGAATATTCAGGCTCAGGAAAAGAAAAAGTAATTGACATTTATTAAGAAGCTACTATAATGCTTTATTTTGACCTGGCAAGAAAAAAAATCATGCTTCACTTAAAGAATTTCCCCAATTGCAGGCATTGCAAGGAAAGACAAGTAATCATCAAGCAAGATAAAAGTATATGATAAAAATGTTACCTTTAAATTTTTATTTACTAAATACATATGTCAGTAAAGAACTCATTTCTACTATAACTGCCAACCTTAGTCATTATCCTTGACTGTAGTTGTGACAAACTGACCCCTTTCTTTAATATTTCCATAACCCTATGTGCTTACTCTGTTTGTCTTCTGAAAATCACCCTAAACTACTCAAATTCCTTGGTCTACCTCTTCCTCTATGACTAGGGGATCCTAATTATTTTAAACTGATTTCCACACATCTCTCTTAAGTATATTCTTCAGTCCTCTCCACAGATCTGCCATTTTCTCAATAATGTCATATCTCAGGAAGAAGTTCCCCAGTTATTCAGTGCATGCAAGGGGGAGTAAATCCAGGAAGAGAAGAAGAGGCCACATGGAGTATGGAGTCAGCCCCAAGTGAAATGGATCCTCAGGTAGGGGTTGGTCATCACAACTCTGTGTCCAGAAAGACTATGGAAGCACAGTGACAGGCCAGGCAATTGTGAAGATTTAAGGGCTCACTGATTTGGGAGAATTTCAGGGGCTCCAATTCAGAAGTATAAACAGATGTCATTTTCAAAGTCAGGAGAGCTAAATGAGTGGTGGAAAATCAGAAGCCTCTGCTCAAATCAGGGAAAGAGACACCATAAATGGAGTAAATGGAAAAAAAATAGGCACTTAGCTAATTCAGACAACCACAGGGAACAGAAGATATGGACCTTTTCTTTAAAACAAACCAAAAATCTAAAGGCTTCTTCAGTACTTCCAGTCCCCATAAAGATTCTGTCACAGTCTTTCCATTCCAACTCTGATGTATGTGAGAATATACATATTTTACAAAGTGCAAACTAAAGATGCAGGCTGTGTACAACAAATATATGTAGTAATTATTTAATTCCCTTATTTTTGCCAGATAAATCATTCCTTTTTTAAGAACCAATATAAATAGCAGACATTAATATAAATTGGATCATTTGATTTGCCCATAATAAAAAACTGATAATAGTTCTATTAATGTTGTTTATTTTAAAGTCTGTGTTAATTCTGATTATTGAAGGGTTGAATGCAAATTGAAAGACCCTAAGAACAATAAGAGCTCCTTCAATGACATATGAAAACATGAATTCATGTGTAAGGTCTTTGTGGCAATTAGACTCACTCATATGGTGACAAGAATCATAAAACCTGTTCAGCTTCTCAGGGTATTGACTCTAGGACAACTCTTTCCTGATTTGATAATACTGGTTTACTCAGAGCAGGGAAGATGGGCTAACATAAATTGAAACACACTGAATTCCTATCTAAAAGATACTGTAGCTAGGTTCATTTAGCAGGTTGTAACTTTTTCAAATCCTAGATTCTTGACACCCACAGTGGGTGCCAGTTTGCTATGAAAGGTAAATTTGGCAACTGACTCAGCAAACCAATTAGAAGGAAATCGTCCTCAAAATCACTTCTTTGACCTCAGGTGATGTTTCTGTGATTGAGGTGTCTAATATTCGTCCATGCTTTATGGCATAGAATTTGGGGATATTAGCTCATTGGGGCATCAAACTGTTTCAGAAAATTAAAAACTGTTCTTTAAGAAAAAAATTATGTTTCTTTCCACACATACACCTCTACCTCACCCACAGTGGATTTCCTTTATCTGAGCAAGGATACCAGTCAAACCCCTAAATTTTCAAAGCACTATATAATGTTATTTGAACAGTTGGTAAGTAAGAGATGTGCACCTTTATTTAATCAATAGCTCAGAAGACGGGCATTTGAGGCCCTCATGAGCAAATTCAGCTTCAAATTGACTGTGATAAGCCATTTCCCAAAAGCTCAGTGAAGATGCTGGTTTTTGTGAGTAAATCAGGGCTTATAAAGTAGGTGAGGAAGGCAGTGGCGTAGTAATGCATCTGAGAATCACCTTGAGTGCTTTTGAAAATTATTCCCTAACTGCTGAAAGATACTCAGAGTGACTCCATTCTTTTCTTTCTATTTCCTTTCTCTCACCTCCTGCTGCCCATACCAGCCCTATCTCCTAAGGCTGAGAATCAGATCTCCAGTACTACTCTTACTAACGGGAGAAAACCCTATTCTTCAGATTTGTTGGCACCATTAGAGACTCAAAAAATTGAAAATATTGTGGTCCCCAATGACATTAATTCAAAATCAAATAATTTTAATATTTGAATTTAAAATGTAAGCATTCATGACAGAATTTTTGTGCATGAAGAAATTAAAGTAGCATCTTTCAAGATTTTTCTGCTTTATTCGCTCCCCCTTCCTCCCTTACTTTGCCTTTTGGGTTACCCAGCATGGGTTGGGGCAGAAAATATTTGAGGACCATTGATCTAAGGGATGTTAACTTTCTATTTCTTCAAAGTTCTCTAAATGCTATTACTGACCTAGGTGAGGGTATCTGAAAGTAATATACCTGGACTATATTATCTTATTTTCTGGAAAAATGCCTTCACTGAATTATGATTTAATTTTATGCCCTTAGCTTTTATGAAAGGTCATTTTTGAAGAATAGTCATTCATCCACTTGGAGAGCCATTCTGTATCTTTTGCAAAAGCTAGTGGAAGACTTTGAACATCCTGTAATCAGAATATCTTAGATGAGCATTCATGTGACAAATTTTTCCTAGTATTTAGTTACAGGGAAAAATATTTTATCTTCAGATAAGTTTGCATTTGGCTTTTGGGAGAACACTTAAAACTACAGAATTGATTGTGTTTACGATATTTTTGGCTGTTAAAAATGTAAAATTAGTGTCAGTTCTTTATTGTCATAATTAGCTCATCTTCCCAAAGGACAAATGTTTTTCTGGTCTCAGGATAAGAAATCATTCTGCCTCTCCTGAGCAGTGGTTTGTTTTTCATCAAATGGACACTGAATCATAACTCATCATGTTTTCCTCTTCATATTATCTGCTAGAAATCTTGAAGCAAATTTTGTGCCCCATCTTCAGTAAGTATATAAAGCTTAATAGAATGCATTTCGTTTGCTAATCTCTGCTGCATATATCTTACTAGCCTTCCCCCTTTTACCTTAGCCTCATTCCCCCAACTTAGCTCTAATGTAGTATATGTGACAATATTGTTGAAACCTGTGTAAGTTACTTTTTACCCCCTGTTTTGGTTGGGAGAAGGAAAGGAGAATAAATGAATGAATGAATAGATAGATAATTTTGAATGTCCATCCCAGATTTTTATTACATTTTTTCTTTTTAAAATTATTCCTCAAAATTCCCTTTTTATTTTTCAATTTAAAAATCTTATGACTCTTTCCTTGAAGTAGGTATGATATAATGATATTTTAAAATATTATGATAATGTAAGAATAGCAGTAACAATGGGATAAAAGATTACATAGAAGGAAGAAAGGCAAAGTCTGTGGTTTGGTCAATAGGCTGAGAGAATGGTAAAGGCGTCTGACTCAAGCTAGAGAGAAATTGTGAAAAAGATATGGAGGGCACTCAAAGCATGACTAATTTTTATTGATGAGACATTCTCCAGTTCTCCCTTCCTCCTGACTTTTCTTTGTCTTAGATTTTTTTTTTTTGCACCTGTGTTGAAATTACCATATTTACTATTCTTGTCTTCTTTCTTTAGTATTCTAATACTCTCAAATATGGACATATTTGGGTCTAAATCAAGACAATGGAGTTAATGTAAATAATTCTGTGGAAGCTACACAACTAACCTTTGATTTCCCTTTGAAATATGTTTCCTGATACAACATTGATTATAGAATACCTAGACAACACAAACTCACTTTACTGTTAAGACACTACTCTCAAAATCACATGTGGTAAAGTGAATGTGGTCTTAAAGCTCACAGCACCTAATTATAATGAGGACAAATTTTAACATGAAACCGTGTAAATTAATAAGAAGTGTTAATGTGAACCTATGAAGATGGAGTGCAGGAGGGAAGGAGACAGCTGTGAGGATTTGTGGGTATAATCAATGAGATGATTTGGAAGGGCTAGATATTTTCTAAGATTGTTTTTGTTGCTAATTTATGGCTTCCTTCAGAAATATCATAGTAGCCTTTTCTTCTGCATCTTGGATTTTATCATATATATCAGTGGCTCGTGACGGGGTAGGGGTTGATTTTGCAGCCAGACAGACGTGGCAATATCTAGAAACTTTTTCAGTTGTCACAACTTGGAGAGGAAGTCTTACTGGCATCTAGCGGGTAGAGGTCAGGGATGCTACCAAACATCCCATAATGCACAGGACTGTCCCCACGACAAAGGATTATCTGGCCCCGAATGTCGACCGCGCTGAGGTTAAGAAGCCCTGATATGTATTAACCCTGTATTACCCTCTGTTCCTGCTCTCACTTAGTATTTTATTGTGCATCACACTCTGTTCACAATACCTTGTGTAATGGAGGGCACGTAGCTGTATAAAATATAGTCTGCCTTTTCAATGCTCACACAGAGCAATAGGGATAAAATACACAAACAAGGTAATTCGAAGTTGAAAGGGATAAGCACAATTGAAGTGATTTTTAAAAAGTGCTTTATGAATGTACTTGGAAGAGATAAGGGAAATCTTCCAGTATGAGTTGACATTTGAATAAGATTTTGAAGGTTGGGCAGATATGACCACATTATATAAGTATATGAATACCTAAAAATATTATTTCTTTTCAAATATGTAATGCTTAAAAGCCCAAGTTCCTTCCATTTAAATCACAATAAGAGTATACTATATCTACACAAAATTTTTTCCTTGTTATTTATTTTCATTGTTTAAGAGCAAATAGGCATGGATGTGTCCTATATTATTCATTACACTGCCTTGGAATTCTCTACTACTCATTCACCCAAGGGACGTTTACTGATGATCTTGAACTACATTCAGAAGCATTTAAAAACCACCTGACCAAACTGATTTTGCGCTTCTCTGTGAAACCAGTTCAGCCAGGGATTGAATCCTTACTTTTCAAAAAGCTTTAGCAGATCCATTGAGAGAACAGTGAATGTCTGCACACAGGTGGCCTGGTTTATGCAAAATTTTTCTTTAAATTTGATCTTTATGGGAATACAATTTTAATTTTTATTTGGGCTACTGAATAATGTACATGTTTACTTGCAATGACATAATATTTAAGGGAAGATGATCAAGAATATTTAGGAGCCTCGCTAAATAAAAATAGCTTCTATTTACTTTAAAAAACAGTAAGATTCAAGTGGAATAATGAGCCGTAGGACTTTCATACTGGGACTTATCCAAAAGAACAAATAATTTTTTTTAAATGTGGGGATTTGAAAAAAGAAATCTTTATTTTGATGAAGTCCTTTTAATCATTCTTGAATACAAGCCATCTTCCAAACAGTATATTTTTGAATAATCTCAGAAGCTGTTGAAAACACAATAAAACACATTTTTCCTTTATGCTGAAATACTAAAGATCCCCTCCCCTAATCAAAGCATTAAAGTATTTTATAAATATGGACAGACATTATGAGCTATAACTCAGATATGCATTTGTGAAAAAGAAAAGGTTAAACTGTACATATTTAATAACATCTTATAAGATCTCATGTATTCCTTGTTTTATGAACCACATTGCTCAATATCTTATAATACAAACTGCACTTTAATCCCAATAAAATTTTTTCTACGTGGAAATGACATTAATACTTTAAGTGTAACAGCAAACCTGGCTCCACCAAGCTATCATGTTTGCTGTTTCTAACTTGCGGATATAGATCTGAATTTTAGCGTCACAACTCAGGTCAGAAACAATGTTTGGTTTGCTACAGCAATAACTCTTACAACTGCCTAGCTAGATAAATATCTGATTTTTAAAAAAAGAACAAAAACAAAATGAATCTGAAGGCAGTTTGTCCCAACATCGATGTTCAGAAATGCTGTTACTCCAGGCTTCCAGCAAGGCTTGAGGAAGACTGGAAAATAAATGTAGGCCACACAGAGAGGAAACCAGCACCGGAAAACTGACTGAGTTTCAAACTGTCTAACTTTTCAGTTGTGTGTTTTTTATATGTTAAATATGGTTCAGAAGATTAAAGTCTTCATTTTAGGCAAAGAAAGGAAATAATGTTTCCTGTCCCATTTGCCAAGCAAAGTGAACAACTGTTCCTGCACAATTAGAATTGTTAATTGATTTGAAAACATAGGGCTTTGAAGGTGGAAAACTGCTGACATTATTTCAATGGGGAAATGCACTCCTGAGAGAGAACACTGCAGTACAATTTCTCTCCTTGTTTTGTTGAATATACATCTATAAAAACACTGTGAATCATGCAGTAAAAACTGCTGTGCTGATATCATAAATCTCTGATAATAAAAATTTCATTGTTGAAACAATAAAATAGACTTTTATTATAACACAGAGTATCCACCTAAACATTGTCCTTTTAGCTTCTTCGAGTTAAATGTATGCACAGTTTTACAGTCTATAAACAGATCTGGAATAAAAGTTAATAAATGTCAAAATTTGCATTTCAAAAAATTCTTGCTGCATTTTAGGGAAGATCAATCTATGAACCTTTCAACATTATGTCAAATGAAATGCTAATTGTACCTTTAGGAATTTCAGAGACAGTGACAAGAAACTAAATGCTCTGTTCCTTTGCATCAGCAAGTCGAGGATAATTGTATATCTACTCTTGTGAACTTCTAAGAAAAAAAAAAGAGAAAAAAACTCAGAAAAAAAGGGTTTTCTATTCTTTAACTCAGGAGGGTAAACTCCTTCAGCCACCCTCCATCAATCTACCTTCAAATAAAGTGTGTTAACATGTTGACAGTGGACAAATCACACAGTGCTGCATTTATTCATTTTATAATAGGTTTGTCAAATGAGCTTCAGTTAAAGAGATTTAAGAGTAAGAAAAATTTTCAGCCAGAAATAACCGACTTATTCCATTCAAATTGATGTAAGGCTTAAAGGGATACTTCCTAAAAGCCTAATCTTTATTAAAAAGCACAATTTTTGAAGGCTAAGTCACAAAAATAAATACCAGGAGCCCAAAAAGTGCTTTTATTTTCCCTACCCTTAAGATAAAGCACTAACACATCCCTTCCCTTTTCTATAATAAATCTTAGCACTGTATCTCTAAGAGATACAAATTATCCTCTATACTGTCTTAACAGTGTGAGCATAGATGAACCAATGAGCGATGTTATCTAGAAAATAGCACTTAGTGTAAGGTCTGTACCATTTTTTTGAACATTATCCTGTTTGTGGCACTGCCTTCATTTCAGAGTCAGGCTGCTGAAATATTTGGTGTACGTTCACAGCAGTGAAAACGAAGGGCCATGCAACTGAAAAGCAGCTCGTTTGGTGACCTGCAGCATTTGGTCACCTAACCACACTTTAAAAGTAAAATAGGCATTTTCACCGTCTTCAAATACCATTATGGATAGTGTTGAGTCAAAAGCAAAGGTTGTTGCCCTCCACATTTCTGGGTCTCCACATTTTCTATTGATATGTATTAGGATTATGTGGCAAAAGCACTTCAAGCGTTTAAAAGACTTCATTTACAAAGTATACTACACGGGGCCATTTTCGGGCTTACCCTAGACAGCCGATTTGTAATCCTGCTCTTTGTGTGAAAGAAAAACACCCAAGAATTCTTACAGAACAGTCACAATTTGATTTAATAAATTCTGCATTTTCGGACATTCTGATGGAAGTAATACGTGTTTCTTACTCTAACATATGATACCACCTTTTTTTATATAAATTCAGTCACCTAAAAAAAATTGTATCTATATCTTAATTTTACTCCACAGATTATTTTCACTTAATTCATGAAGGTATTTCTTTTTGATTCTGCTAGTCCTTCGTAAAAATTGGAATTCTCTGCAATTTAGCAAAAATAAAAATGTATTTATTGAAAGTCTGTATATAAGTTAACAAAAATATTAATAAACATGTTCATAACACAGCAGCTTCAGCTTACTTCCAATGCCGACAATTTCTAGGTAGTGGGCAAATCTTTGTGATGACCCATTATGAGCATCCATTTCTACACCTGACTCACATGACTGGCTATGAATCCTATTTAATTCCTGGGTATAATACAATCTTCCTATAGCAGTAATGAAATGTAGAGGATAAAAATGGTATATGTCTGTTTTAAAATAGTGAAACTACAGGAGTCATTCCCAGGTATACATATTATAAACAATTGGTTCAGTTATAAGAACACAGTAATATACTATTTTACAGGACCTAATGTTTTACAGAAATTTCCCAAGTCTCTCTAATATATACAATTTCCAAAATAAATTCAGAACTAGAAACTATTCTGAGAAACCTTCAAGCAAAGAGAAGTTTTGTTATTAATCATCCTAATTTTGTGCATGTTGTATTACGTATTATGTTGGGGAAAAATAGGTGTACAATGGACAAGTATACTTCTAAACAAAATGCTCATCTTTTCCTTAAGAGTCAAAACGGAAGGCTAATAAAGACCATTTAAAATAAAAGGGCCCATTACTCCTCAGTTTTATATGAGCTTACATGCTTTCATTGTGCAGAGTGTGTTATTAATTTAACATGCCAGATTCATAGGTTTCTGCAATATCAGGTTTGATGTATTCATTATCGGCACTCAGTACATTAATTCACGCTGAAGTCCGGTAAATCAAAATTATACCATCTGGCTTCCTGTTCTTAATGATGAATTTGATGTAGGGGTGATTAAGATTGTTAGGCTTTTGAATTTTAATGTAAAAATTAGGGGATTAAAAAGGCATTTAGAAATGACCAATAGTTAGAATAAACTTACTGACAGGATCTAATTTGTGTACTTGCTAGTAAAGCTCCATTTTAATTAGCAGCCACAGTCTTTCAGCACAAGCTCAAAGAGACAGAAGTTTAGTGATTAAGAAGATGAAGCTGTTAAATTGATAAATTGACCTTGAAATACTTGTAACTGTGGGGGATGGCCCAGAAACTCAGATTGTTAGTGTGTTGCACTGCCACGTGGGGAACTGAGGCCAAGAGTGACCCTAGATGCGGAATTTTGCTTTTTCTTTCCTTTTTTTTCTCAGTCTCTCTCTGTCTGTTGGTCACAATTCTCACCTTGGGGTTAGGGGCTGGGGAGCAGAGATAAACAAATACAAAAACCTGCAGACCTACCAGTTGCCACTATAATAGTGGGAAGGCAAAGATTCCATCAACTGTTTCAGAACTCTTGACAGGTGGCATTCGAATAATTTGTATAAACTCAAACTACTGCACTGGTCCTCTTGATATCCTGCTAAGGTGACGCAGTAAGCAACCCAGGGAGGTGTTGTAGGGGGAAGATGACCGAGCTACGAATTAACTCAGGAAATCTAGAGCACGTAGCCACAAATAGACTCCCATTCGTCCATATTTCAGAAAAGGAGTGCTGAAATGGGTGAATTCTAAATATCCTTAACATAGATCATGTATATAAGACACAGTCATTGCACTCAGACTTGACATGAGACTTCTTTTAATTGAAAGACCAATCTGACATGGATGTTCCTTTGACAGTTAAAATTACCTCTGATTTTAACAAAAGCATTTGAAATGTTACACCGAACTCATTACACCTTTTCTGCATAAAGAAGTTTAATAGTTAAAACAAGTTAGGATTGAATAGAATCTTATTGTATAATACTATTAGAATAATATAAAGACAAAATCCTTATTATACCCCCCCCAAGGACATAAAGCTAAAAAAAATGCAAGAAACCATACATGAGAAAAATAAGACTGAGAAGAAGAAAAAAAACCATCTACTACTTGCTGCCATCTCATAAAATGTGATGCTGTAGTTTCTGCGAAATTAATAAATATAGTCACTAATGCACTAAAATAAAGTACAGTCAGAATGACTTACATCAGAAAACAAGTACATCTGTATATATCAACAATTTAAAGGATTCTGATTCCTGGCAAGTTGAGGAATATTTTAAATCTTATATTTTAGAGGAAATCGAATCTTGACTAACCACTGCAATTTATGTCATTTTAAATAAGATATATTTGAATAAGTATATTTTTCATGCCCTAAAAAGACTGATGTCTTCTTTTATAAGCTCATCCTGTGACACACTTGAGTAGGTAGGTATATTGATTTTTTTTTTTCTTTTTCTGATGGCAATGAAGTGTAAATGGAAAATATCAGACTTGGCAATCACTTAAACCATGTGAAAATTTCAGAGTGAAGGCTATTAGAGTCACTTTGTGATCTCCCCAGATGACCAGAGGGGGGGAGGAGGAAAAAAAACATTTCTACATTTCTTCAGATCCTTTGTGTGACAGCTAAGGAGAATAACATTCTTTCTAATATGCCAGTTTTCATCTCTAGTTGAGAATAACCTCGGTGCTTTCTTATGTCACTGGCTGAGAGAAGATGAAAGACCTAGCCTTGTGTAAATGGCTATGTCTAACCATCAGTCTTTAGCTCTGCATGGCAGCTGTACTATTGACATTAGCTTGTGCACTGGGTGAAATTGAAGTGAGTTAAATGTGACCTTGGCTTAGTTGTTGAAGTAGAAATGAACTCTACTGGGAGTGAAAAAAAATAAGACCAGTTTCTCTAACTTCATTTTTTCTTTAATGAGTTTAACAGCACTCTTAGGATTTGATACATTTTACAAAAACGCTTTTATTTCCTTTTCTATTATGCACTGAGTAATCAGCATTTAGTGAGGTTAGCTTGCCCTCTTGGTAGGAAATCTTTGTTTCAGGTAGTTAGATGCATATTCTAAAAGAAAAAAAATGGCCCTGTTTAGCTTCCTTTTTTCCCCTCTTATTGGTCATAACCCACAAATATAGACAGAAACTTTTCAGTCATACATGTTCATAGGCTTTAGTAATAAATACTGGAGCCCTGAAACAATTTTACATGCCCAGTGTTTCTGATGACTTTGCATTGTCCACTAGTTTACATGTGCTTCCACTGAGGAACCTGCTGGCCAATCAAGTACAGTGAAAATGTGAGCCTCAAGATAGGAATATTGTAATTAGTCTGTCTAATCCAACTTGAGGAGTTACAATTTAATACCTTTATATTTTTCAGTTCGTATTTAGCCAAAAATACAAACTATCACTGCCCTATAGTGATAACAATGTTATCTGCACTTTTCACTTATTTCTTTAAACATTTTTATCTTAGTTTAGTGATCCAAAATTTCCTTTCCCTGCTTGTTGTAGGTTACATAATGGCTCCCCAAAGATTCTACATCCTAATCCCAGGAAATTGTTCATATGTTACCTTATGTTCCTATGGCAAAAGGACTTGGCAGATGTGATTAAAAATCTTGAGATGGGGAGATTATCCTGGATTATCTGAGCCCAGTGTAAGCACAAGGGTCCTTATAACAGGAAAGCAGTAGTGTAAGAGTCAGAGAAAGAGATGTGAAAACAGAAGCAGAGTGATGTGGGGCCACCGGCCGAAAAATGCAGGGAGAATTCAAGGAAGGAAACAGATTCTCCCCTAGAGCCTCCAGAAGGAATGCAGTCCTTCCAACCTAATTTTGGTCTCTAGACCAAAATCTAGAATTGTAAGAAAATAAATGTCTGTTATTTTGGACCACGAAGTTTGTGGTAATTTGTTACAGCCACAGTAGGAAACGAATATATAGATTCATGCATATTTCAGTTATATGTATGCAATAATCAAAGCAATGGCATGGTTATGAATTATTTAAGTTATTTCCTTAACAATTATTGTTTTCTCGGCTTTTAAAGTTTGCACTCAAGTGAGTAAATATAGAATTGGTAGCTTAAGAAGGGCTCAGCAATCTTTTGGATTTCAAAAAGAAATCACCGGGCCCGGCAGTATAGCCCAGTGGATAGGGTGCCGGCATACCACATGGGAGGCCCTGGGTTCGGTTCCCGGGGACCTCTCCTAGCGGGCAGACCGCCTTGAGAAGGGCAAGCCGCCATGGGCGGGCACAGCCTCCATGGGCAGGGCAAAAAGCTGCCACGGACAGGGCAAAGCCGCCACGGGCAAGGCAGGTGGCCCGCGAACGGAGCGCAGCCAGCCACCGGCGAACTGAAGCAGAGCTGGCAGTGAATGGAAGCAGAAGCCACCCACAAGTGGGGCAAAGCTGCCTGCGAGGTGACCGGTCTCGGCGCGTCGCCGCAACGGGGGGCGGTAGACAAAGCAGACATAGAGGAACACAAGAATGGACACACAGCAAGAGCAAGCAGAAATGGGGGGAGGGGATATGTAATAAAAAAAAATAAATAAATCTTTAAAAAAAAAAAAAAAAGAAATCACCATAGTCTTTCTTTAGAAATATGTGGAAATCAGAATGCCTGTAGACAAATTCATGTGTTTCTAATCATAGAAAGAAAATGTGTGACCACCAGCAGGAGGTCAACATAATGCAAACAGCGAAGTGGAAAAGGTCTTCATTTGCATGAAATACCATGGGATGATGCCATTATGTCCAGAATGAATGGTCAGAGTTGTTTATGGAAAGATCCTTTAGGAAAATCAAAAGGAGGATGGCATCAGAAGCTTTGAGATTGACCTGAATCTGACTGCTGTTTATTCACTCAGGGGACTCCCAGGAGATAGCAGCACAGATTTTATAGGTAAAACTAGAGGAAGTTCCTGGGCTTAGGAAGGGGTTTGTTCATAGGGAATATAAGGCACTTGGAGAAAAAAGCTGGCTGGGTGTGAAGTGGAGCACCTCACCTTTGGCTTGTGCCATAGCTTTGGAGTTTCTATAAACAGGTGACCTTAGGCTAAATAGACTGTGATCTTAACCTCTCCTTTGTGACTGAGGCAGCCCAAGCTCAGTGAGAACTTGAGTAGACTGAGCAAGGACCTTGGGCTTTTTTAGGGGACACCCACATCGGAATTCCAGCAATGGCCCTTTGTGGTTATGCATGCTTGAATGAGTAAGTTAACACTCTGAACCTCAGTTCTCTCTTCTGCAAAACAGAGCTAATTATGCCTGCTTCATAGGGTTCTTACAGGGGTTAAAAGGGTAAGGCAGGGCAGTTTATCTACCAACATCTGGCATGTCAGAGGTGCTTAGTACAGAGGAGTTTCCCTCTTTTTTCCCAAGTCTCAGCTACATGAGAGGGCTCATGATCATGTTGAACTATCAGTGTGGCCTGAAGTTTGTGTTCTTCCATGTGCACCTTATCCTGGGTGTCTCTTCTGCTTTCCCCATCCCCTACTTAACTTGCTTCCTCCCCCCATGGGCTCCATCTCTGAGTGTCAAACCCTCTGAATACCTGCTACAGGTATTTACATTCTCCAATTCTTTTCTTGAACCATCAGAAAAGAACCACCTTTATGACATTCCCATTTACTCTTCTCCAATTTCATTTACAGAGGACTGGCAAGAGTTATTTATTTCATATTTCATATCAAACATTTGATATTTGCTTCACACCGGGCATAGTGCTATATATTTTCACAAACACTAGCATCTCATACATGTGTATGTTTGTTATGCATGAAGACATTTTAGTAAAATATCTATCTAATCTGAATATGTATTTATAATGGCCGATAAATATGATATCATACTATTATGTGACAAAACCACAAAACATTTTGGTATTTTCATATATTATCATTAGTTGCTCTACATGCAGAAAAGTAAAAAATATAAAATGGTGAAATCCATTCTTTAAATTAATTATAATAGGTTGATTGTAAAGTGATTTCAGGAAAGGGAAAATATTATGGACTTTTCAAAATATCGAATTCTGAGTTTAAAACCTAATCACAGGGAAGCAGATGTGGCTCAAGCGATTGGGCACCTGCTTCCTACATGGGAGGTCCCCGGTTCAGTTCCAGTATCTCCTAAAAAACAAACAAACAAGCAAACAAATGAAAAAACCAACTTAAGGGAGCTGATGTGTCTTAAGTGGTTGAGTGCCTGCTTCCCATATACTAGGTCCCGGGTTCAATCCCCAGCCCAGGACCTCAAATAATAATAATCAATAAATAAAAATTTTAAAATAAAAAAAAAACAAATCACATACAACATGTGTAATAATTTCAACATTAGGCTAACATAATTTGGATGTGCATTTACTATGCAGATGGTAGAAATGAAAATCTTTAAACTGTTGTACCATATACATTTTCTGTGCAAGGGATCACTTCGGTGCTTTTCAGTTGACCAGAGTGAACCCCTTCTCTCCTCCTAGAGAGCGAGGGAAGATATCAGAATAACTCAGGAGCTTTTCAAATTACAGCCCCTTCCCATCTAGATTTTGATCAATTTACTTGTGGGGAAGAAATGTGTGACTTCCCCTAGTTGTGGGTAAGACCAGAATACTTGCAGCATTTTCCCAATTGCACCCTACTCCAATGGAAGTGGTTAAATGCCCTCTAGGAAAGGTGTCTGCCTTTCCACTCTTGTGAATAATTTCTCTGAGGTGAGTCACTGTTCACACACTGATGAAGTGTGTTGGTGTCTTGCTGATGTGCTGCTGGCGGGAAAGCTGGTTGGGAACCACTTTGAAAGCCAGCTACTCTTAAATTTTTAAAATTGTCCATAAAATTGAAAAAAAAAAAGGCCTGCCTTTAAGATGTGTACAGTAATATGTAACACAACTATTCCTACTGTAGACAAATGTATTTAAAATAAACGAAGGTACTATTTTAAGCACCAAGTAAAGCTGCAGAAAAAAAAAAACCCACATAGCATATAAAAATAAATTAAAATTCAGAGACATGCAGGAACCATGGTCAATGCATTCACGTGTACTCTCTTATGTTAGTAGTTTACGTTGGTGAGCTAATATCACTCCTACTTTTTAGATAAAAGTCTGACTGATTTGCCTAGCCCATTGGAATGCTATAAGGTAAGAGAGAAAATATTGGCTTTAAGATTTTGCTACATTATACTGTCTTTCATAAGTTCAATGGAAAAGCGTCAAAGAGAAATTGGGGATGTTAAAAGTGCTGACAACAGGCCCCGTACAACGCCCAGCCATCAGGCAGAGCAAGGTTTCCAAAAAGAACGGGGAGTGACTCTAAGTGGACATCTGTGCAGACCCGGCAAGCAGTGAATGAACCAGCAGATGGGCAGAGCAGGGAAAAAGGCCCACTGGAAGGAGCATCACTTGGAGATCCAGGCAGCCTGAAATCAGCTTTATGGAAATGCTACAGCTCTGAAGTGGGCTGCTGGGTGTAAAACCTGATTCCAAGACAACCTTGGACAAGTTATTCTTGCTAGGACTCCCTTTCCTTGCCTGTAAACAGGGCACCTACCTGAGAGGCCAGTGCTTAACACAGTGTTTAATACAGTATTTTTTGTTGCTTATTAGCAGGGAGCAGACCAATCTGTCTTGAAGTACAGATAAGCCTCCACTTCGTTGATTAAGATGGACAGGAAGAACTTTAGTACAATGTCTAAGAACAAAGCAAACAGTTACTAAAGCTGGTGAGCAGCGTTAGAGTGTAATGGGCAACTGGTTACGAGTCACCTGACAACCAAACTGGGGCTTCCTTTCTGTGAGGATGAATCCCAGTTGTGGGCACGGGTGCAAGGGTAGAGAATAGGGCTGTGAAGCCACCAAATGTGTGAAAATCTAGAATATTTCTCTCAAAAGACTTTATAAAATAATCTAAGTGGAAATATTACTAACCTATATAACTTTTACCAAATCTCAGGGTCGGAAGAAAAGTGCTATGGGCCATACTTTGCATGTAAATAACAGTTTTTACTTGTGGAAAGGGAATGATGGTTCTGTCAAGCCTAGGTGAGTCATCCCACTTTCTGGGTGCCTGCAATTACAGCAAGAAGAGAGTGCTGGCAAAATCCTAACAGGAATCTGGAGGCTGTACTCAAGGAACAGGTCGTAGGGTTCTCCAGTCTTGCCAACCATTATGTCAACAACCAGGGCCTCCTCCCTAAGTGCCTGATCTCACTTGGTCTAATCTATTTTTCCTTTTTCCTTATTAATTATCAATTTCCAATGCACTCCATACAATACTTTATTTCTTGGTTGTTGTTTATCTCTCTCCTCCTGTTGGAATTTAAGCTCCAAAAGGGCAGGGATATTTATCACACTGTTCACTCTTGTTATTCTAGAACATGGGACATGGCTGGCACAGAATAGTCACTCAGCAAATATTTGTGACCTGGTTGACTGCCAAATGGCTTAATAATAACCACTTCCATGTGAATGACTTTTAACTAGAGCCTCATTAACACTTGAGCCCCCCAACTCTAACCCCAATTTTTTAATCTTTTTTAAAATTTTGAAATAATCTCAGATGTAGAGAAAAGTTGCAAAAGCAGTACAAAGAATTTCTTCCTACCCTTCACCCATATTCCCCAGGTCAGGAAGGTTTTCCCCTATGTTTTTTTTTCCTTTTCTTGGAGCGTTATGGTTTTAACTCTTAACATTTGAGTCCTTAATTCATTTTGTATTAATTTTTGTATATAGTATGAGGTAGGGTATGACTTTATTCTTCTGTATTTGATTATCCAGTTGCCCAAACACCATTTGTTGAAGAGACCTTTCTTTCCCCCACTTGATATAGTTGGCTCCTTTGCTGAAAATCAAGTATGTGTGATTTCATCAACAAAAAAAAGACAAACATTCCAATTAAAAATGGGTAAAGAATTTGAATAGACATTTCTCCAAAGAATATATACAAATGACTAATAAGCACATGAAAAGATGTTCAATACCATTGGGTCATCAGGGAAATGCAAATTAAAACCACAGTAAGAAACCATTTCACACCCACTTGGATAGATGGATTTTATTTAAAAAACAGAAAATAAGTGTTGGCAAGGATGTGGCAAAATAGGAACCCTTGCACATAGTTGGTGGAATTGTAAAATGGTGCAACCACTGTAGAAACTAGCTTGGCAGTTCCTCAGAAAGTTGAACATAGAATTACCATATGACCTAGAAATTCCACTTCTATGTAAGTGAATTGTGCTTCTTCTACCCAAAAGAATAAAAGGGGGAGACTTGAGCAGATATCTGTACAAAAATGTTCATAGCAGCATTATTCACATTAGCAAAAGGCATAAGCAACCAAGTGTACATCAGCAGATGAATGGATAAACAAAATGTGATATATGCATTCAATGGAATATTATTTGGCCAAAAAAAAAAAAAAAAAATGAAGGCCTAATATATGCACAACTTGGATGAACCTTGGAGAAATCATGAGTAAAATAAGCCAGACACAAAAGGACAAATATTATATTAGTTCACTTATATGAAATACCTAGAATAAGCAAACATAGAGAGACTGAAAGTAGATTATAGGTTACCAGAGGCTGGGGGAGGCTGGGAGAAAGAATGGGGTGTTATTGTTTAACAGGTGCAGAGTTCTCATATGTAGTGATGCTAAAGTTTTGGTAATGGATGGTGGTGATAGAGCACAACATTGTGAATGTAGTTAATACCACTGAATTATACACTTGAAAATGGTTGACATGGGAATTTTTGAGTTGATATATGCTACTATAATAAAAAGTTAAAAAAATATTTCCTTTAACCTTTGGATTAATTTCAAAGTAGTATGATCAGTACATATTTATGGTAGAAATCAAAAGCAAAGTTGAGGGGCTGGCTGTATAGCCCGGTGGATAAGGGCGCCGGTACACCACATGGGAGGCCCCGG
>PVKH010002273.1:0-21007 GCA_004027955.1 Chaetophractus vellerosus
AGAGTAGTGACAATCATTACAAGGAAGGAGGATACTAACAAAAGATATGGATCTGTTTGCAAGAAAGTGATTATGATGATTCACCTTGGAATCTAAACTAATTAAAAGCTAACTTTTTAGGAAGAGGTGGGCAAATGAAAAATGATGTGGAGATAAGGTGAATGGATTGAAGATCTGGATCAGTCCAAGCAATTGTTTTCCAGAAAAATAGTGAAGAAATTGACCCAGAAGGATAAAAAGTAGGGCTTAGAGTGAGATGTTTGAAATAGAGATTTTTGGATCAACAGAGTACCAGCGTACAACCACAAAAATGGATGAAAAGTATGGACTAGCAAAACAGAGAGAAGTCAAAGAACTTCCTACGCCTCATTTTGTAAGAGTTTCAACAACTTGTAGGCTGTGAATTTTATCAAACATGTTATTAGCCTCTTTTGAAATGAGCTCTATTTTTATTGATTATATTTATTCTTCTATTGTACGTTTCCCCTATTTAACTCTCCTCCCAATGGAATAAAACTAATCGTAAATACTGATTATACCCTTAATAGTTTGTTTTATGTAATTTGCTAAGATTTTATTTTGAATTTTACATTTTCAATCATAAAATTGATTGTTCTATACTTTCAGAAGAACGCTAGCTTCATAAACTAAACTGGATAACTTTTCATCCTTTTCTATATTCTTGACCACATGATTTGGCATGGAAATGATAAATCTGTTCCTGGTAAATTTTTCTAAGTCATCTGTTTCTGTTTAGAGTTTTATGTGCAAATATTTTTCAATATATACACTTTTTCATTCTATTTCCTATTTCTTGATATATTTTAGAAGTTAATGATATTCCACAAATTCATTTATTTCATAGAAGTTTTCAAATGTATTAGCCTCAAGGACTATAACTATTCTGTTATCATTTAATCTCCTACTTACATGCTGTTATAGTCCCTCTCTCTCTAGAAAAATTTTTATTTCATGATCATATTATACAGAAGTTTAGCTGTCTTAGTTTTCACCAAAAAATCAACTCTTATATTTCCCTAGCAGTTCTATTATTTTTTCTTGTTTTCTAATTCATGTATTTTAACTTGTTCCTCTCTTCTTTCTTCCCATCCTCCCTTCTTTTCTTCTATGTATGTGTATGGGAGGGGTCTTTATAATTCTTTCTGGACCATTCTGAGTTGAAGGCTTAGTTCATTTTTGTGTTGGTGCTTAAATAGATATTCACATCTGAAATTAGCTTTGAACCAATTATATCAATTTTAATGTAGGCTTCTCACTTTTATTATTTTTCCAATAGTCTATAATTTAAAGTGCTAATGTCTTTTTTATTTCAAAATCATTTAGGTGAGTGAAGTTTTTACTGCTTTTGCTTTATGGACTCTGCTTTTTAAATTTTCTCTTAAATATAATCAAGATTTATTTTGTGTGTATATGTTTTAAAACAATCAGACTGAAAATTTTTCATGAAGAAGAGGCTGAGAATCATTGTAAGTCCTTTGATATCCTTGGCACAGAACTATCTCATTAACATGATCCCAGTTCAAGGAGAGACTCTAATAAACAGTTCATAGTCTCTAACTAGGAGTTCACTTATTTTTTTAAATTGTGCTTCACCATGGTGGGATTTTATGTATTTTGGCTTTCCTTTACAAAAATTTACTCGAAGAAATTAAAAAACTCTGGAAATGTGTGAGTTGTAATACCTTGGGCAGAGAGAACAAAGAATGGATAAAATACTTGCTATTATCACTGAGGCAGGCATTATCTTCCTAAAGGGATTTAAAATGCATGACATGATAATACTAATTATGTATATATGCTGATGTTCTGAGAATACTACTATTAACATCTGTATAAGGTGCTGCAGTTTATAATTAATACTTAACAGGTGCCATTTCATGGTTGAATTTCCTGGACCAATCATGACATGATTTGTTTTTGAATGTTTATAATTATAGAGGTAAGCTGTGAGAAACTAGCTCACTATATTCATAAGAAATAGACATGATGATATTACATAACTTTGTTATCATCTTGAAAAGCTCCAACACAAACCACAGAGCCTGAATTTTCATGAGGCTGTTAACTAGGTGAACTTTAGGAACTGATTCAAAAAGAATAATTCCCAAAGTCAGAAGTAACTGTAGAAGAATTACAAATTTATTTCTGATAGATGTGGTTTGGGTTCAGAGATATTTGAAAGTGTTCTTGATAAATGACAAAGCTGTAGTGAACCAAAATATTACAGCTCTCACTGAAAATTTTACTCTTATGCACATCCTATGATAAACTTGGATAAATTATCAAGAACTTCATATTGCTATTTCCTAAGAAAAAATTACTTTTTCTCAATTCTTGCCTTTCCAGTTCTTTTCTTTTTTCAAAAACAAATTTGAAAAATTTGAAAATCCTACTGTTTTATTTTATCCAAATTTATTTCCTCCCTACAAAAAAAAATCCAATTCTCATTTCCTTGTTCAAAGCAGTGCTAGACCATGAATTCATTAAAAACTATTGAAGCATCTAAACATTTTCTTTTCCTAGAGTGCAAGTTCTTATACTAGTGTAGTAAAGTCATAAAAAGACACCCTGATTTTCTTTCTACATTTTTTACCACTCTTCTTTAATCTCATATCATCACGTCTCCTTTTCTTCCTAAGCATTGATGTGTTCTAGAATTCCAGACAAATATCTTTCTCTTTTCATGCTGTAACTTCTTTACACAAGTACGTAACTTGGGCTCATTTACTTCCCACCTACCTATCTGTTTTAGTTTTCTAAAAGCATCTGAGAGCAATATACCAGAAATGGGTTGGCTTTTTAAATGGGAATTTATTAGGCTAAAAGCTTACAGTTCTGAGGCCATGGAAGTGTCCAGATCAAGTCAACATCAAGAGACGCTGTCTCACCAAGTTGCAGGTGTGAGGAGCCAGGCAGAGGGAGGTGCATTCTAAAGATGCTGCTTTCTCTCTGAGCTCAGCAGTGAGTGATCAGGCACACAACAGGACTGATGGAAGCTCTGCTGGTCTCTGCCTTCTCTCCAGGCTTTCGTTCTCCCCAAGCTCAGCTGTGGGCAATCATGCATATGGCTCGTCTCTCCCCTCTCCTCCAGGCCTCATCTCTTTCAGCCTCTCAGGGGCCACTTTCTGTGCCTCCATTCTCTCCTGATTCCAGCCTCCATCCTCTGGGACCTCTCTCTCAGCCTTTCGGGGTTTTTCTGTGTCTGCTGCTTTTAGTCCTTATTTATAAAGGACTCCAGTAAGAGGAATAAGACCCAGGCTGGCTCATGCAGTCTAATCAGAGGCCTTTAACTGAAGTAATTTAATCAAGAGTTCCCACCTACAATAGGTTTACAGGCACAGGAATGGGTTCACTTTAAGAAGTGGATTTTCTGGGGTCCACAAAATACTCAAACCAGCACACTATTCTTCATACAGTATCTGAACATCTTTCAGAAACAGATCATATTATGCAACAATAATTTTTGAGCATCAACTGTGTTGCAGGCACAATGCTAAGATTGAGAATACAAGATCAAATGAAATATTGTTCTTGGGATTGAGGAGTTAGAAGTCTACTGGGTCATATCCTACTTTTAGAAACCTTCAATGACTTTTTGTTACTATAAAATATATCCAGGCTTTCAAGTCCTCAGATTCACACAGTCACCCTAAAATGAATACCCTATGTCCTCAATCTCTCTCTCTCTCTCTCTCTCTTTCTCGCCCCCCCCCACCCTAGTAACAACACCTGGAACTCTGTAAATCAATCCCTCCTCACTCAATTCAACCACTTTTCTAGGATAAGAACAGGTGATTTGGGATTGGCCTATCAATACACTGAATTCTCTAAGCCATAATTAATTTAGGGATGGACATATGAACCAGGCATGGAAAGCAAAATAATTTTCTCTACATGGCCAGATGACCCATATTAGTCCAATAAGAAGGATCCTGGTACCTAGAGCAGCTA
This sequence comes from Chaetophractus vellerosus, assembly GCA_004027955.1. Lineage (NCBI taxonomy): Eukaryota > Metazoa > Chordata > Mammalia > Cingulata > Chlamyphoridae > Chaetophractus > Chaetophractus vellerosus. The sequence continues at coordinate 3,973 of PVKH010002273.1, forward strand.
CTCAAAAGGGACACAAATGCTTTTCCACTTGATTAAACCTGGAAAAATAGCAGCTGGAGATATCCTAATCATCTTGTGAACACAAGAAGAGAATCTATATACATTAGTTAAAGTTTGGTCAGGGAAATAAACAACTATAGGTGATGTGGGCTAAGGGATTTATTATTTAGCTTAGACCTTATACAACTGTTAGGGGTGGTGAAGAAATCTATGAAAAATTTTGCCTCTGTGCCTGGTGATAGGCCCGAAATTGGCATTCAGTTATGAAACTAGCCATGAAATGGAAAAGAATGAGAACGAATTAGGACCCCTAAGGACTTCTAGTTATCCATTAGGGTTCCACTACCTGTAAAAGTCCTCCCCAATCTTCTAAGTTGATTCATGCATTTCAAAAGACTGTTATTTCTAGAATGACAGCTAAAATGTCTGATCTATCAATTGTGTGTCTATTAGATACTATAAAAATGTTTTGTCCATCATTTTGTCATTTGCTATTTTTCACACACTACTGGTTGTTTTGGTTTAACATAAATAATTACCATGTAAGATTTTAAATAATTTGTAATAATATCTTGGCAGTAAGAGTTATACTGTCATTTCAGAAAAAAATGTAGTGCTTTTGTAACATGAAAAATCATACCACTTTTCTTTTGAGTAGGAAAGTTATAATTCTTGAGTAACTATGCAATTTTTAACCTTTTTGCAGAGTAAAAACTCAATGAGTGTTGGCTCCTAATTGTGTTCATATTTGTGTGCTTTTCCATGTTGAGTCTCTCCAAAACTTCTTTTTTATTCTTCATTTACTGCTATTTCAGTAAATACTTGAGTTGGCTGAAAATAATACTTTGCCAAAGGCCCATAACCAGAGTATTTTATGGCTGACAACACTCTATTGTTAAGGTTTATGTTTTAATGTCTTGTTTTATGTGGCATGCCGCCCTGTCCAATGCTCAAGGGAAAAAGTGACACAACTACAAGCTGTGGTTATCAAGACTATTTTAGGTATCATCCTGATGGCCAAAACAGAGAACATTTTTTTTTAAGTTGGGATTTTACAAAAATATCACATCCTCTGTTTCTTTTAATTCAACAAGTTCCATATTGGTGTTTTGTTTTTATAAGCTGTTTTTCATATGTTTATGGCACAATGCTGACTGCTTTTATTAGGAAATGGCCTTCTGGCCAAGTGCCCATTCATTGTATTACAGCATTTTCCCTCAGCTGTATCAGAACAAAAAATCAAGACGTTCACACTTCCTCCTTAATTCTGGAAAATTCATCCCATGAATAAGATGGCAAGAAGCTTTTTATATCTTAACAATTGATGGAAGTGTTTTATTTTTTAGTAGATTTCAAGAAAATCCAAATTAAATAGCAGACAGTGGTTTTTATGGAAACCATAGTCATACGTCTTATAATTCTCTTAAAGGATATTCAAAAGCCCTGTGAGTTAAGCTATTAATAGCTTCTAAGCCTGTTTTCTTTTTTCAGTGGTTTCTCATTTGTAGAAAGCAATATCGTAGTTTGTGACTGTGAAAGATTATATAAGTCTTTATAGTCTTAACGTTTACTCACAATTTATGGGAACAATTAAAATCATTCACATCCCAAAGGTAAAAGTAGAAAGCTTATGAGTATTAGCATGCAAGAGGAATTACTTGATCATATTTAGCATTTAGGACAGAGATAATGTCCAGATCAGGGAAAGTGTGGATTAATAGGAAATAGAGCTTTAGCCTATTCATACTTCAGTTTACATCCATTTGCGCCTCCGTTTTCTGACTTTCTATACTAAACAATCTTATCATCTTCCGTGTTCTCCCAGGACTAAAGCACTTTTCATATGTTAAGCATTTATAAAGCAGTATAAGAGAAAGACTATGGGCTCAGAGACACACTAATCTGGAACCGATTTCTGACCCATTGCCTGTGTAACTTTGTTCAATTAATTTAACTTCTCTAAACCTGAATTCCGTTAACTACAAAATGAGAAATCGATAGTATGCTTACACTTTTATTACGAAATTAGTCATAGAAAGCATATAAAAAACAAGACTGATGGCACTCAACAAATAGTAGGCACGCAGGTCCTCGACTATTAACGTCAACAGTAGTATTTATCAACTTCTGCGTCCTTATCTTAGGCCAGACTTCTTTACAAATGCTCCCTCTTTTGGCTATTGTGCAAACTCTAGAAGATGCTACGGCCTTGTTATTGTTGCTGCTGCTTTGTTATTTTGCCATTATTGCCCCAAGTTTACAAATAATGTGTTCTATGAAATTAAATCCTAGGTTGGGGGAAAAGGTCACTCATATTCAGAAAGAAAAACAACTTAAGAGGACCACACACATTTCTCTCCCCTCCCCTCAAAGGAGAAGCTCTCAGCCTCTGCCTCTTAAGTAGCTGTTACACTGTTTCCTTTTCACTCTGTATTCTCCTCTTTCCCAAGCAGTTACACATTGCCTCTTTGTCTTCACTATTTTCCTCTTTGTCCCTTTCAAATTTCATTTAGATTCCCGGGCCTGATTATGCTTTCTAGGTGAAAATCAATATAAATTGGTCTAGACATATATTTATTTGTGTTTGTGAGAAAAAAAAAACTTCAGATTGTCCATTGACCAAAGATTTCAGAGAGATTCATCACCCGCCCCCCCCCCCAGGGTATTCCATTGTAAGCTTTGGGTGAAGTCTGTCCAGCCAGTTTGCTATTTTCATTAATCAACCCCATCTATTTACTGCTGACCTGTAACCATGTCAAAGGTGCCACAAGATACATTTGTCCTCTGAGTAAAAAAGAGAAGCCAAGAACCCTTTACTTTGGAAACCGATGAGCCCCATTCTCAGTTCATCAGTTTTGAGAGGAACAGCAGAGGAACAGAGAACGGTGGCTCCATTTGTCAGCTGCAGCCACGCCACCTGACAACCAAGAGGGCAAGTTCATGAGCCTCACTGAGAGGGCTTGTGCTCTGATCCCTCTATCCACGTTGGGGCTTCAGAAGGAGCTCGGTGTATCCTTGGTACCACAAGCACCGATCCTCATGTGCTTCACAGAGTGATCCTAAATATATGTCATTGACCTGGCCTATAAAGGTGTTTAAAACGTGTGCCCATGTATGTATGCCCACATAGAAACAAATTAACCATTCTATTACATTAAGCCTAAAGGGTGGACAGGTTTATACGGTTAAGAGCAAGTTGGTAGCGTTCACAATCAGGCTCCACAACTAACTTTCTGTGAGACCTGGAGCAAGTTATTTATCTTTTTTGTTCTTCGGGATCCATAACACATTTTTTTGAAAATTAAATGCAATGATATGGTCTTTGAAAATTTTTTGGAAAGCAATTACATGTTAGCCAATATTACGTTTAAAAGTTTACCAAGGGAATTATTATTATTCTACACCAATTAACATTATTTATTTCCAGAAATGGAAAAAATATGATTTTTAAATTTCAATAGACCGTACATTTTTATTATATAAAATTTAAAACAAATGTTTAGATACATGCAACAATCACTTTGGAGTTTATATTTGAACACATTAAAACATCACAATGTGCTCAATCTTCCAAGAATTCATTCAAAAATTTAATAAATAACTATTGCTGTTCCAGTGTCATGATGATTGAGTTTCACACATGCTGGACTTCTTTTTATTGTTGTATATAGAAAGCTTGTTTCCAATTCAGTGATGTTTCAATACATTTATTTTCTGCCCAGATTCAGTTATCAACTCAGATTTCACCTCCTCAGAATAGTCTTGCTTGACCACCTTACCTAATTAGAATCCCACTCCCAAGAAATTCTCTATTCTCATTGCCCTGTTTCGATGTCTTTGTAATCTTTATAACAATCAGATTATTCCTGGATTATGTTGTTTCAATCTCTCTCCCTCCACTGGGGACTGCAGCCTTTTTTGCTTACCATTATAATGCTAGGATCCAGAAAATACCTTACTAGTGGTAACAAGAAGAATAGCTTACATTATGTCTAGTATATAACTTACTTTTGCACATTATAAGTATTAACCACTTAATCCTTACAACCTTGTGAAATAAATGCTGTATTACATTTTACAGATGAGGAAAAGGAGACAGAGAGGTAAAGTAAGTGCCCGTTATCACACAGTGAATGAGCATGAGAACCTGCCTGGCTCAAGAGCTTGAGCTCTTAAATACTTTACTATTCTCCTCTGAATAGGCACTGAACATATAGCTGATTAATAAATGACTAGATGTGCTAGATTTAGGGCAAGGCATTGACTATGCAAAGATGAATGAATACAGTCCCTCAGACCATGGGGCATATGAGTCTATGTCAGGAAAAAAGACACAGTAATCAAAAAGCAAAAATAAAAGAAGGTAGGTAGATGATAGATTGATTGATAGAGAGATGATAACTGAAAGAAAGACTAGATAGACAGATATAGATAGGTGATAGATCATAGATAGATAATAGATAAATAGGTAGAGGGATTGATTAACTCAATGAATAGCTATAGATGGTTGATGGAAATCTTTATATGGCACTGGGAGGGTATAAAATGAAGGAATGGCAGTTCTTTTGGGAAAAGGTCCAGACTGATATCTGCTTTCAGGGAGAAGATTGAATATAGGGTCTTAAATTGTCTAAATGAAACATTATAATATAGTGGAAACTGCTTGAAAAATATAAAGGCTTTTGACAAGCCCATAAAAACACTGTGTTGGGTTTTGCCCCATAGTATACCACAGTGGTTCTAGCTGAATATGGCCCAATTGCAAGCTAAGCTGTTACAATGAATATGTGAACAAACAGCCAAGTGGAGATGGTGTCTACAACCACTGCTAAACTACTAGGTAATAAATGCCCATGAGCACTTCCCCATCATAAGGTATTCTATCTTTTAAAAATTAAACATAGAAGATTACAGCATTTACTTTAGGAAAAATTTAGAAAGCATAACCATTGGCTTAGCTGTCATGAGATAGTGGGGTTGTAAAATATTCATTCACTGTCACTGCAGGTTGCACAGTTGCTATTATCTGTGGTCAAAATATCAGTACATTGTACATTCCTTTTGATTTGTTTTGGTCATCTCAAACAGAATTTATAAATTGTCAAATTTACTAGTCATGGAGGTGGTGTTTAAATTATCCAATCATATATACACATATGCAAATACAAATTTAATATGTCCATGCAACCCTTGAGAAACACTGAAGTAACCTTCAATAGGTGAACTTTAATTTGCTTAAGGGGGAAAGATATTTTTCCATGTGAATCCTATTGCCTTCCTGCCATTAGTAATTAGTGTGTATAACTTCATAATTCACTCTATTATCTAATATATTCCTGAAAATCTTTTAGTCTCTAACCAATCAATCAGTAGAAATTTTTGAGATTTGAAAGATGGGTTTCTTTTTGTTGACATAAATCAAAGTTGCACAGCAGGTTAGCTTACCATGCAAAGCATGGCAAAGTTGATGCAAGATTTCTTTATCTTAGTGGGAAAGAAAAAACTTTTTTTTCTGTTGTGTTTTTTCTGACTTAATATAGGATAGAGAAATAAATGACCTTTAGAAGGACTTCCAATTTAATTATTCTTAAGATTCATATTAAATTAAAGCAAAAATTCTCTGGACACGATCAAACAAATATTAGGAATACATATAATATCAGAAAAAGATACTGATAAAATCTCATTTCAATTTTCTTAAATAGAACTTTTTCTGACACTTAAATAGTATTTGGATGAGCAGGAGTCATAGAAAGAATGAGAACAAGGAGCACATGAAAGATGAGCAAAGAGGGAGGAAATTAAAGAACCTTTGGTATCTATTCTGAGAATGGGTAAACCAAACTCTAAGCATATTTGAAATTAAAATTAAGAAAAGAGCACAAAACATCATAATGCTTTCAAAAGAAAAAAAAATGGTTTGGTTTGTTTTTTATATGTAAGTGAATTTAAATTTCCATTCAAACTCCACATTCAAATTTGTTTTAATGGGTCTCATCTATATAAGGGATATTGTTTTTTTAAATGAGACAATTTTACTCATTCATTAAAAATCTTATAAAACTCTCATCAAGTATATAGCATCATACTAGTTATGAAAACAGGGAAAAAAGATCTTTGCTTATTTATGAATTTTCAGTGCATCTTCTTTCAGAAAGCATTTGAAGCATCATCCTGATAGGATTTTCTAATCCCTGAGGTAGTTTTTTTTAATCCAATAGGACCCAAAAATGTAGTTGTTTTGAATCGAAGACTATTTACACAGGGCTAAAGCGTTCATCTAAGACAGGGATTCTTAACAAGGGGACTGTGAGCTTTAATTGAAATTAAAAAAAAAAAACATTCTTGTGGGGACGTGTTGGTGCAAGTGTGATATATTTGTTAAATACTACACAGTATAGTGTGGACTTAGTAAGGGGTCCGTAGTTTTCACCTGACTGGCAAAGGTGTCCGTGGAACAAGAAAGGTTAAGAACTCCTGATCTAAGAGAACACCCACCAAAGGAGAAAGGGTCCCCCTCTACCTCCCTGTACTGCAGGGGTTCAACTGCCTGCAGCACCTCCCCCACATCGCTTGGGCCCGCTGCCCTCTGTGTAGAGTCTAACAGCAATAACAATAACAATACTTTATGTAAGGCCCCTTGAAATACATTGCTGGGTTGGTCTTTTTTAAACAGAAAAGGCTGTCTTTGGACTAAACTACAACACTTCATGATGCATTTGAAGAGCCTAGATGAGGAGGCAGACTGCTGTGGCTATGAAAAAAAGAAGGGAGATCGCCCGCTCCTAAGAAACAAGCCAGAGATCTCAAAGAAGCATGATTAAGGTTGGGTTGACAAAGAACTTAAGGATAAGTCACCAAACAAAACAAAACAAAACAAAAAACCCTGTATTTATTGTAGGCATTTCTTTCTTTTAAAAGATGCTTAAAATATTTTAGTTTTATTCTTTTAATGAAACTGCTACATTTTTATTGTCATATGTTTTATTAATCTTGCTTCCTCACAAATCAGAGAAGTCTTTTTAAACATTTTTCTTTTACAAATTACACATATCATTTTGAAATTAATACATGCACAAGGTTTTAATTATCTTAAAACAGATGATTCCACTGATGTGCTTTTCAAAGGTAACCATTCTAAGCTTTTTATGCTTTTCCTTAATTACACTGATGGTTATCATTGATCACATTTTTGACAGATAAATAAGGCATGATAAATTATTGGCCACAACAGTCTGGAATGATAAGGGAGATACTTCTTAAGTCATAATTAAAATATGAGTCTTAACATTTTTACTACTTTCATTCATTTAACAAATATATAATTGCATGCTACTCTGTGCTACATACTGTCCCAGATACAGAAGATACAATCATAAACAATAATTGTTCATTGCTGTATCTACAGTAGTGGGGAGAGAGTGCAACAAAAACTTAAAACATATAGTTAAGTGCAATATAGTCTACCTTATAATATGTGACAATTTGAGATTATTTATGAATCCCAAAAAGAGAAAAATTATGTTTGTAAACTAATATATTCTGAGAATGATACCCTTTGATTATATTGGATATGTTGGGGGACCCTTGATTAAATTTTCTGCTAAGATTAGGATTTTGATTCCACTATGTCAGTAAGGCATGACTCGAGTTGAGTCCCCGCCCCCTTTGTGAGCCTATATAAACGAACACTCACTTTCCAAGACACACCAAAGAGGAGAGAACTTTGTCATTTAATCCTGGGTCCTGGGACAGAGATGAGCCATTTGCCTGATAGCTTATAGCTGACCCCCATGGAGCCTTAAGAGGAAAAAGAAGCCCAGGAAGGAGAGACGAGGCAGAGATCAGTGACCATCTTGCTTCAACACATGGCAACTGACTTTGGTGAAAGAACAACCTGGAATTGGACTCTTTAGGACCTTGTAACTATAAACTTTTACCCCAAATAAATACCCTTTATAAAAGCCAACAGGGAGACAGGGAGCAGATGTGGTTCAAGTGATTGATCGCCTGCTTCCCACATGAGAGGTCCCAGGTTCAGTCCCCAGTCCCTCCTAAAAACAAAAACAAGCAAACAAACAAAAAAAAACCAACTCAGAGGAACCAATGTAGCTCAGTGGTTGAGTGCTGGTTCAATTCCCAGCCCCAGTACCTAAACAAAATAAAAATAAAAAGCCAACAGATATCTGGTATTTTGCATCAGCACCCCTTTGGCAGACTAATACAAGAGTTCCACTAGGAATAAACCTAAATTGAAATTATTTGATAGGTGAACAAATTTCTTTTAAAGCAGAAACATATGAAACTTATGAAAGGACAACAAAAGTACATATGTAGTGTTCTTATTTATGTAATTAATTTGCTTATTGCTATACTGAGGTCTGTTAATCCCTGGGAACTATCTTTGCAAAGCATAAAAAAAACAACCTAATACATATTTATTTAATGATTGAATTTAATTGAAATGACAAAATATTAATGTTAGAAAGTATGACTGTCAAGCCCTCAGTAACCTCAATGTTCAAACCTTCCTTTTTGCATTTTTTATTTTTTGATATTTTTTATCTTTATTTTATTTTTAAAAATTTTTTTGATATTTTTTACATCTTGAAGCTTTCCTTTTATTTTGAGTTTCTTGAAGATGCTGTAACTTTTTCTATGTCATTCAGTTAACATCTGGCAGAAATAAAGCAGAAGTTGGGAAGTGGATGTGGCTCAAGTGATTGTGCTCCTGCCTACCACATGGGACATCCCTGGTTCGGTTCCTGGGGCCTCCTAAAGAAGACAGTGAGCTGGCACGACAGGCAGGCATGGCAAGCTGATGCAACAAGATGACACAAGAAGGAAAACATAATGAGAAACACAACAAAACAGGGAACAGAAGTGGCTCAAGCGATTAGGCGCCTCCCACTCACAGCAGAGGTCCCAGGTTCAGTTCTGGTGCTTCCTAAAGAAACAAGGAAGATGAATAGACACAGCAAGTGCAAAGAATGAGGGAGTGGGGAGAAAAAAATAAATCTTTTTTAAAGAGCAGAAGTTCAGGTCCCCTGCTTTCAGAACATATCCTCTTCATTAAACCTTTTTTCTCTATCAAGACTTTTGGCTAAAAATTTTTCAAAGTGCCAACAATAAAAAATAAAATAATCATTATATTTTAGACATAAGGCTGTAAAAATGAAGGAAATTGGATTGACTGCTGGGCAAACCCAATATTTCCCATGTCTTTTTAAACTTTTCTTGTGATAAAAGTTTTCTTCTGAGAGATAAGTACTCATTAGAGATGCATTGCTGTTCTCCAAGCCCTCTGGGTAGAGGTGGGTATCTCTGAGAGCTGTAGGGTAGAGCTGCTCTGGGAACTGATGTCCCTCATCACCTTATTTCTAGGTGAAGTCATGTGACTGGGTTCTGGCCAATAGAATGTAAGATGAAGAGAGATGAATTAGTATTCTCAAACTTTAGTTTGCATAAATAATACTGGAAGAGCTAGATAAAACATATTCCTAGGTACCACCCACAAGGATAGGGCCTCAGAATTTGCATTTTTAACAAATTAGCAGGTGGTGCTGATGCTGCCTGTCCATGAACAAAACCTTGATCTACCCTACTACTATACTGTACATGAACAGAGAAATTACATTTTCTAAAAAGTAGTTATGATTTTTTCATTACAAACAAATGAAAAAGTGATTGAGATCTATTTACAATTAGAGATACATGGTTTCACTCTCCAGTACCACCAATAGGAGCTATGGAAATTTACCAATTCAGTTTTTAATGTGACAAAGGAGAAAAATCCTAGTCAGCCAGGGAATAGGTACATGAGAAAAAAATGTAGGAGGGAGATGAAGAGTAAGAGCTATGAATTTAAGCCTTAATTCTCTTCACTAATTTATTCCTAAGAAAACAGAGCCAGAATTTTAAAAAATATGCTAATAAAGGAAAAAAAATACTAGCACTTATTTTATGGACCTTAAAAGATTTCCTCTGACCACTATGGTATAAACAACAACATTTAAGCTGTCTCTAGTACACTTACTATGAGCTTCAGAAAACCACAGGCATGTGAATGCCACTAAACAACTTTGATATGGAGTCTTATTTTCAACATGAAAACAAGATGTTCTATTGCTATGCTGGGAAAAACCTTTGGGTTAGGAAATCTCCTTCCAGAAGCATAGTTATTTACTTTATTTCTGTCCACTTTTCAGTTTATACTTAACCTTCTCACAGCTCAACAGCTTCATTCTCCACTTTCATCTTTTCACCATTGGAACAAAGTGTAAACTGCTTATCCAATGCATTGTCTGGTCTCCATGGTTTCAAGCCATTATATCAACATCCCAAGATAAATAACTGTGCCTCAAGTAAAAATTTATTTCACAATATGTCTGCTTTTCCTGATCCTCTATATCTGCTAAAACCTGCAACCTTTCAAATTAGGCTCATTCAATAATTTCCCCTTATTGACTTTAGATCAAGGATTAGTCTCAATTGTGTAATAACTATTCAAGGTGGACAAAGTAAAGTGTGTTTGTGTTTTGTCTTCCCCTGCCCTACCACAGAGCTGAGAACACTACCCCAAAATTATGTCATCATTTTCTCCCACATCTGTGGTAGGTATTATTATAATTTGGTAGATGGGCTACCTGATGTAAAAAGTAGTTACAGTATGCCTAATAACACAGTTAACATCTTCAAGCAGAGCTAAAATAAGAATAAAAGCCCCACAAACCCAATACATATATTTTAGACTATTTTGCTTTATAGTAATACTTAGTCATAAAAATTAAAATGGACACCAAGCACCCAGATCTGTGCCTGCAATGCATGGAAAACTGATGATTTGTATTTAATTACCTCCCTAGATTATATGTTCCGCTTGGCAGGCACTACAGATATTGTTCACCATGATAACACCAGAGCAGCACGGTACCTTGAACTTGGAAGCCACTTGATAAATATTAGTTGAATAAATGTTGAAAATAGTAAATTAAAACCAGAAAAATGCTTGAAGAAACCCAGTTTATTCCTGGTTTATTTTTCTTTTGCTTAATGTGGTTGTCAAGAGGACAGCTTCTGGAATCAGACTGCCTTTGGGTTATAAACCCTGGTAGAACTACTGAACAAGTTACTTAACTGTTTTAGTTTGCCAAAGGGCTGCCGGTGTAAAGTACCAGAAATGGGTTGACTTTTATAAGGAGTATTTATTTGGGGTAAAACCTACAGTTCAAAGACCATGAAAAGTCCAACTCAAGGCACCATAAGAGGTACTTTCTCACCCAAGTCAGTTGCCACGCGGTGAAACAAGATGGCCGGCGATCTCTGCTCGGTTTCTGCCTTCAGCTCCAGACTGTACCATCTCCTGGAGCTCAGCTGAGGGCAACCATGCAAAGTGCTTGTCTCTTGCCGGCCATCTTCTCTCAGGCTCAGCTGCTCCACTTTCTTCTCTTTTTCAGCTGCAAGCTATCAGGCAAATGACTCATTTCTCCTGGGGCCTCAGCTCTTTGAGCCCCTTTCTGACATATGGCAGCATCAAACATGGCAGAGCTCTCTTTTCCTGTGTGTCTCTGTTTTTTATCATTCCCAGCAAGAGGGCGGAGACTCAACCTAAGTCATGCCTCACTGGGGTAGTCCAACTGAAAAAAGGTCTCATACCCAGAGTAGTGGACCAGCCCACAAATATAATCTTTCTCTTTTTGGGATTCAAAAATAATTTCAAACTGCTACATTAAACTTTTTGTTCCTCAATTCCCTACTTGTAAAATATAACAATACTACCTAACTCAGAATTTTCATGTGAATTAAATGAGAAAACTTATGGGAACTTCCTAGATTAGGGGTTCCTAACCTTTTTGTTCTACAGACCCCCTTGCCAGTCAGGTGAAAACCATGGACTTCTTCTCAGAAATTAGCTGCAGATACTTTTATGACACTTAACTAGCATCGGATCTAACAACTATCACGATTTAGAAGTTTGGATGACATAAGAGATTTTTCGAGATATGCAACAACTATAATGTGATATGAAATGAATACACTGTAATTTATTGCATACATTCATAAGTGAAGGAAATGCTAGATTTCAGTTAGATGTCAGAGAAAACAAAGATAATAAGTTGTTTTTTTTTTCAATTCAAGCTCATGGACCCCTGAAATCATAACCCCTGTTTAGGAACCCCTGTCCTAGATTAATGGTGAACACATGTAACACTTAGTAATTGTCATTATTATGGAACTCTCAGTTTGATTCTGCTAAATAGCTGTGTTTTATAACCTCATGATAAATGTACCAATCATAAATATAAAGTTTGGAAATTAGTTTGGAAAATATCACAAAAAGATACATTCATCATAAACCAATAATGAGCCTCATTACTATTTTTTAAATAAATTTTAGAATATTGTTTAGCACCTATTTCATTTTAACAAGGGCCTTATTAGGCAAATAGAATTTCTCATTATTTTGTTCTTTTTTCAATACAGGAAAATACAGATATGCCACATATCCAAATTTTTCAATTCTCATTGAAAATACTTACAATTCAGCATTCATTCATCTGAACCATATATTAGATCATATTAGACAATTTATTCAATTAATACCACTGAATAGAATTTACACATATGCCTCGTCATATGTCCTTTTTCCTGCATTTTGCTTCCTTTTTCTCTCCTTTTCACTCTCCTTTCAACTTGATCTGTTCTTCTATTGCAATTGAGTTGTGGGATTTTATTGTTGGTGGTGATGGTGATGGTGTTTGGAGCAATTGCTTTTTCTTCTTTCATTATCTTGTTACTTTTCTTTCCCCTTGACCTGAGAAATCAAAGCACCTAGTAATATACAGGTAACAGGCTTTGCTAGCAGAATTTAGGATTAAATCTATATGACCTTTATAATCATATATTCTGCAGAAGCCTTCTTGAAAGAATCCTTTAGGAACAGGGCAATGCATTCTGACATTCTCCAGTGACTGGCAGCATTTGCCATCCATCTTTAAATTGGTAATTCCCTTGTCAAAGGCCTGGTCTCCCAGATAATTATATACAGTGCATTATTATTTATTTTCTCCAACCATGCATTGGAATCATACTAAATAAACGATGTGCTGTGGTATGAAATGTTGGTGAAATAAATGAGTATGAGTGCTTTAAGGTGACATGCCCTAGGAATCAAAAGCACTTAGGAGTTTGATACATTTATCTCAGTTGTTCAGGAACTAACATTGGGTTTAGTAATTAGAAATTAGAATCATAATACTACAAAGGATAAATATTCAATCACTTCCATTGAAATGGCTTCCTCTTTAAAAGGATGATAAATTATTTTGAGAGTTTTGGGCTGCTGTCTTGATATAGTTTATAATGCTGTTGAGCAAAAACTTAAGGTTTTCCAGACCATCTTTCTGGGCATTAAAGATGAAAGGACATATGGACTTCCAAACTGCCAGCCTGGCTCAGGCAAATATCACGTACTGGGTAACGTAGGGGTAACATGGAAAAGAATTTTCTTCTGCTCAAAAGATGGGGTGAGGAGCTGCATCTGAAAATAAAATTAAGAAATAGCATTTTAGGCCATGAGATATGTTTATATTTTAGCTAGATACAGTAAGGAGGATATGAATTTGGTGTTTAATCACCATAACATTATTGTTTTATGTATGTCATACATAGAAAAAGAGAGTATAAAATGAAAAGTTCTTTTTGGAGAATGAGATAGATTATGAGTAGTTTTTTTCTTCTTTTCACTCTTTTGCATTTTTCAAAATTTCTATGAATATCAACTATTTTTATATTTGAAAAAATAAAATTAATATTTACCAAACTATTTTAAATTAGAACATAATACTAAAGTAGTCCTTTCTTCCTATTATCCCTTTGTTAATTATCATTCAAGTTTTCATGCCATTCTTTCTCTCTTTAACCTATATTATTGTTTCAGGTAATGAGTGCTAAAGGTTTATTGTATTAAACTTGCTTGAACTTATATATTATGAGAGTTTGAATTTGGTGAATTCCAAATAAAGATTATTTTCTTAAACTAATCTATCCCTGTGGCTGTGATACCCTTTGATTACATTAGATTCACTTTAGATCACTTGATTAGATTGCTTTTTTTAAAAGATTTTATTTTTTATTTATTACATATCCCCCCCCCCTTTTTGCTTGTTCTTGCTGTGTTCATTTTTGCGTTCTTCTCCCCCCGCTGTGGCAACCCACCGAGTCAGCTCACTGCCCAGTGGCCTGCCTTCTTGCGGCGGCTTGCCCTACTCGCGGCAGCTTGCCTTCTCAAGGTGGTCTGCCCACTCAAGGAGGCCCCAGGAACCGAACCCAGGGCCTCCTATGTGGTAAACCAGCGCCCTACCAATTGGGCTACAGCTGCCCCCTAGATTGCTTTTGATTGGACATCAGTGAGGCGTGACTCAGGTTGATTCTCTGCCCTCTTGTTGGGTTTTACATAAATGGAGATGAGAGAGAGACACAGAGAGCAGGCCACCATTTTGATCATGCCATGTGAGACAGAGGACTGCAGGAAAAAAGAGAAGCCGCACAAGGCTGAGAGAAGTCCCGGAGTCAGAAATCAGCAGAACACAAGGGCATGGAAAGAGGACCCTGCAGGTCTGGTTCCACAGAGCCAAAAGCCTAATAACCCATAGCCGGGCTCCAGGAGATGGTAGATTCTGGAGAGGAAGGCAGGCACCTTGGCAGAGATCAGCCACCATCTTCACCATGTGGCAGGACACCGGAATCACCAGTAGCTGACTTTGGTGAGAAAGCATCTCTGCTGCCCTAATTTGGGCATTTCATGGTCTGAGAGCTATAAGCTTTTACCTTAAATAAAATCCCCAGTATAAAAGCCAACCTATTTCTGGTACTTTGCATCAGCAGCCCTTTGGCAAACCAAGACATATGCTTTCTATTAAAAACGTTCATGAATACCGAATAATTGCAGCACTAGCCCATAACATAGCTCAAAAATATAAAAGACATTTGCTAGCTGGGTGACCCTGGAGAAGTTATTAACCTCTCTGTGTTTCTATTTCCTGAAACACATATTAAAGAAGGATATTAACAGAACTGAGCTCACAGATAGTTGTAAGATTAAATGTTTTATTACGTGTAAATTTTTAGAATAGCATCATATATTAAGCTGTATATAAATATTTGTACTATTCCAGATTTTGGTGGACCTGGCCACATTTACTCTATAACTATATAAATAATGATGATTTCCTCTTGGTGCTTCTCTAGTGCTCCTTTTAGGTTCCATGATGGCATAGAACTTGCTGGTCTTGTCCACTGCTAAAGCCCAATTCCTCTCACAATACCCAAGAGTAAGTAGGCAATCTATAAATATTTATTGAATGAATAAATCCATAATGAATATTACAGTCATAAGACAGCATCTAAAAACAAATTCTGATACTTGAGTACAGGGAGTTATCTGAAAGTGTCAAGACTACCCTGCTTTGTTAAGAATAACTAGGGAGTGTTTCAGTTGAACTACTTTTGTGGGTTCTCACACTCTTCTTTATATATTTCAGTGAGATTCTCTTGTTCTTTAATGATCTTACATTCTCTCTTGATATAAAGCTTATGTTAAACAGAAGGAAAGAATCCCATTTTCTGAACGAGATTGATATGTGTTTACCATGACTTTTCTCTGGATTGCTTTCAAAGTCTATGTATTTAAGGACAATAGAATTTTCTCTGTGCCATGGAAAGCACTTCACATTGAGAAGTTCCACTGGTCCAGTCCCCTGACCCTGACAATGATTCATAAGTCAGTCCAAACATTACTTGAGAATACCTCTAAAAGCAGTGAGAAAACAAAATATTTTAATGACTGGCCCAAAATGGCCTAGAATCCCAAATGCTTCCAAGAATCCATCGATATGATGTTTAATTGCAAACACCTGATGCTTAAGGGCATGTGAGGCACACAGGACATTTTCTTTAACTTGTGGAGACAATTTATTACAGAGTACTATAGTTGGTTCAAATTTCAAATTTGCCTGTTAATCGTATTTAATACTCAGTAAGCTTTCTTTCCATAGTATTAAGAGCATTGTAAAAAATAAAAGGAGTTATAAGATATTCTAACTCTTTGATCAAGCTCAGATTGTTTAGATCCTTTCAGTTCTGATTTAGTACAATGACAGAATGTAGAAGGGCATTTAAAAATATTTAAGTGGTTCTATAAGCCTGAGACTGAAAATGAATCATAGAACCATTTTTCATCTTGTCAGTTGCTGACATCATGCTTAAGGAATTCTTACAGCCGACAAACGCCTATTCAGATTACATTAACCATTCTATTTCCTAATAGTAAGTCAAAGCAGTAGTCCCTACAAAGAAGGTTTAAACAAATGCAATCAATACTTCCAAATTATATACATGTGTACAATTCATTATTAACCAGAACACTTATATCTCATAAAGATAGCAGTAAAACAACAGGACCAAATTTAACAACTTGCCCACCCTGGGCCCAAAAGGTATTAGTTCAGACCTGAGAAACATTAAGATTACAAAGTTATTACCTATCTATATTTCTTCTAGCATAAAAGGAGTTGTAAGTGTAAACAGAGTGATTTTAATATATGATTACTGATTTCCAGATTTTCTGAGAAAGAGTCTTAAGATTTAATGAGTAGACAACCCTTTATTCACCAGCTCTAGTCCAATATTTCTTCAGCTTTCGTTGTACCCTAGAATCTTCTGGAAACTCCTATGCCCAGGCTAAAACCTCAATAAAATGAAACTCAGTAAGGGTGGGGACCCAGGCATCAAGATTTTTTTAAAGCTCTCTAGCTTTCCCTCTATAAAGCCAAGGCTAAGAACCACTGTTCTAGTTACAGGCTAGTGGTGTGACCAAGAGTGTAGGAGCCATCTTTGGGCATGGTGGTAAGGGTGGGGCGTTGAAGGCAGTACTTACTATTAATATGTGCTGGGAGTTTCTTGAGTGCTTTGCCTGTATTAATACATTTAATCCACCCTATGATGTGGAAACTATTATTATCACTACCATTTTGCA
>PVKH010002274.1:0-27650 GCA_004027955.1 Chaetophractus vellerosus
TGCTGTGACCACTGCTTTTCCTCACCCACAATGTTGGAGAAAGGACCTTAGAAAGTGCTGCAGGGCAGCCTTGTGTCATCATAACTCTGATTGCCAGGCATAGCAGCCAAGGATCACAAGAAAATGCCCTACATGTCATTTTACTCTTCCAAGTCTAGCACAAGTACATCTAAAATTGTCAGAAAAAAATCATATCCACAAATGCAGATCACTGGCCACAAGAAAGCCTCAATACCAATTATTACACATACATACACAAGGTAGGAATTGCATTAGAGAGAATCAATCCAAATGGCCACTACTGAGGCATATTGACAATTTAGCTAATGAGGGTTAAATAGTGTCTCTTGCTGGTTCAGCTTTCAGTGAGTGATGGAGTACCTAGGAGTTATAGATTGTTCTAGGTAAGGAGAGAAGGCCAGTTTGCCAACAGGAAATATTAGGTTATAAGCATTTCTGCTACAATGCCTAAAATTACCTCAGAAGAAAGTGGTGTGAACTTCTATAGCTCATTCTGAAAAATTCATTTTATACATAATTTTGCATTTATAATTTTAGATCACTTTTCTTAAAGTCCCCCACATTATGTTTCACATTCCACAAAACCTGGATCTGCTCCTGCCTTCAACAAATTCAAGAGGGAGTGGTGAGAGTAGTCAAGTGCCTGGAGTTTAGGAGATAGGCCTGGGCTGGTGATATATTTTGTGGAGTTGTTAGCATATACATGGAAATTAAAGCCATGAGCCTGTATGGTATCACCACTTGAGTAAGTAAAGATAGAAAAGAGGTCCAAATAATGAGTCCTGATGATTCTCTGAAGAATCCAATGTTAGAGATGCTCCAAGATGTGAGGAAGCCAGTAAAGGAGACATAAAAGAACACTCAATGAAACAGAAGTGAAGGTTCCCCTGCCCCCAATGAAAATAAGCATTTCTAGAAGGAAAATTGATCAACCACACCATATGCTTTCTAATATCATTAAGAGCAACAATAATTCTAGTCATAACAACAACAGCTGCAGCATCGGCTAATACATATATCACAATTACTTTGTGCTAATCAGTGTTCTAAATGCTTTTGGACTATTATCTAATTTAATCCTCATAACAATTCCATGAGGCAAGTATTAGTGTATTTTCCATTTTACAAATGAAAACTTTGAGAACCAGAGAGTTTAAGGGACATGCCCAATATCACACTAGTAAGCAGAGGAACTAGGATTTGCACCCAGTCCACCTGGCTCCAGCACTCCAGAGTGATTAAGCACTCTTTTATGACTATATCTTTGTCATTTTTAAGAACATTTAAAAGCACTGAAATATCCTTCTTCCCATGAGTTTAGTAAATGTCTTTTCCAGGCTTTAATGTGCTCATTATCTTTGGGAATCTGTTTATTTTGTATAACTATGGATAACTTAAATTATTTCTCTCTTACAAATTAATAAACTAAATGAGCTCATAAAGGGCTTCCATCACATATAAGTTTTTGCATCGAGGACTGTATTCTTGGGAAGCATTCTTTTTCCACCTCATCCTCACTTCCATTATAGTCATTCATCTGCATCTTTGGTCTAATTATCAGACACTGACCTACCACTACAATGGAAAGAAGGACAGAAATTGAGCTGTTGGTGAAAGTTTCAGCACACCTGTTTCTAATTAAGAGATGGCGGTGCCTGTTAAACTGCTTTCCTACATTTCTGGACAGAGGCTCTTGAGACCGTGTATTGTATTTATCCTCTGAGTTACTCCAGAACCAGTCCAGTAGGGAGGGTCTTCATCCCTGTTGCAAGAGACTGTCCCAGCAGGGAATCACACCCTCCAACGGAGCCCAAACCGTAATTGAGATTTCCTGGCAAATTCCATGTGTGGAGAATCCAACCCTGAGAATCCCTGCAGGAGAGAATTTCCATTGATTTCAGCTGTGGCTAATTCTCCATAAAACTGGAGGGAAGGTAGTAAGTTGGTTAGTGTTTTGAGACACATTCCTCTCATATAGGGGGCAAAAGAAAAGAGAGGAAAAGATGCAGTATTTTATCATTGAAGGAGAAAAAAAATCCGTGTCCTTTATGCCACTTCAGAGGCCTATGACTAAGAAGGGGTGGGCATATGGAGGTGTGGGTGGAATTCCTGCTTTGCTGTGAATTTTATTTTAGTTTTGCAAAGCTTGCTGTCTTCGGCTTACAAAACTGGCAGGGAAAGAATAAGAATCAGGCACCCTGAAATTATTCAGTGGAAACTGTGTGAGATGTGACAGAGTGTCACTAATATCTATGCTGCAATCTGTATTTATAAACAGAGTTTGCTACTTGTCACAAATGCAGAAAACAAATACATTTGTTATACTGCGATATCCTTAGGAAGAATTGGGTTTGATCATCTATCTTGGTCTTCTCTGAACAATTTAACTGAAATGGAAGAAGTACTGTAATATTTGAACTACAGATCCCACAGGGTTGATAAAAGAGTAACAAAAACCTATTTTTTTGAATATTGGAAAGATTCCCAGTAGGGAATCCTGCCTCAAACAGAGAAATAACCACATACTTACTAGGAACAAGAGAAGCAGGATTTAATAATTACTTTATTAAAGTGGCATATCAACTCTATTAAACAATTAAAAAAAACCACCAAAGCCAAATTAATCTGAGGAATAAAGAGCAATATCTTCTTTCTGTAGTTTTCTGTTTATATTCTAAGAAGGGCTTGTTTTTTCATCAATTTTGCTGATTACACAGGGGCCCATAAATGTAACAAATTCACAAGGAGTTCTTTATTGAAGTTGAAACTATTTTGTTTTCTTAAATTGGTTTTTAAATTTGTAGCCATTTCGTTAACTTGGACAATGGTTATATTTCTCTAAAGAAAAGTATATGTTAAGTTTTATTTTGAAATACCCTATGCTTTTTTCCCAGGTCAGACCTAATTGTACCGATGACTGCTTTCTATTTCCTAATTCACAATATTGAATATGGAAATAATGAAACATTTCAAATTGAAAATAACATTCTGAAGAAGGAACAACTGGTCAGGATGGACAGAAAATAATTATTTTGTTTGCTTTTCTTTGTTTGGTTAGAAGGTGAAGAATGTTTTTCAAGAATGGATATCATAAGGTATTCGTACATGTGGTATTCAGTATCATGGATGGAAGAGAACAGATTTGGAAACGGGACTTTCATGTACTGATAAAACCTTAAGAGTTAAAAGATAGTTGTTTATTTTATGTCTTTATTTCCTTGCTGTGGTGTCAGACCTATCTGCCTTTGACTTTGGGCTCACTTCCTCAGGGGTTGTGTGGCATAGGCCTTGTTAATTAATCTACTAGGCGTCCTTCTGTGTAATTGAGATACTAATTACTTAAAATAAGTGTTATGGGACAGAAAGGGAAAGTAAGTGTAAAGAACTAAGTAAAGTGTCTACTTCATAATTATTTTTTACCTTCTCTTCCTCCCTAATTTCCTCTCCCCTGTTATTAAGTGAAGTCATATTTCCTAGTATATGAATTATAGTTTGTAAGTGTTAAATAATCCTGATAATTGAATATTAACAAGCATCTATAAAACAGATACTGATTATCAAAATCAGTGTTTCTAAAATAAATCAAACTTTTAGGAATGCCTTGGCCAAAGTTAACTATCAGATTAACTAAAGTGGCTTTAAAGTTTATATCATTATTATCACTTGATGAATTTTGATTATGAATATATGTATTTTACTTAACAGCACTGTATTGCTTAATGATATCAACAGCTTTTATTTCTGTCTCAATGCATAGATTTAATGGAAGTGGATCATCTTTTTCAAATTTCCGTATATTAAACTCTAAGTTGTATATCCTAGAAAGGATGTGAATCAGCCAAGTACAGAAAGAAATTATCCAAATTTTTGTCATCAGTGTGAAAGTGGGAAAAATTTGCATAATTATGAATTCAGGCAGATTTTGATGTCCTGAAGAAAGACAATTAGCTTAGAATATTTGTTCTTTATCATAAAAAAGTGATTTCATTATAACACAGCACCCTACATTTCAGAACAACACCATTGATGACAGCAACAACAGCAAAAGAACAGCTTTTATTTTTTGAATTTTCTTGATTCAGAAATGCAAATTACTACCCTATAGTGTTTATACATATCCAAAAGTGGGATATATTCCTGTGGTGTGACTAAATCATTATCTAGTTTACAGGTTTACTTCAGGGAACAATGGTCTATGTGTCACCCTATTTTATAGCTCTTTTAGTCATGGGAGAAAAATAGCACAGATGTTGCCAAACTCCGGAATAAAGTAAGGATAAGAGATTTTCTCACTATGTGCTAAGGGAATATGTAATACGGAGTAAATATTAACCTGCTAAAGGCATTTTTTTCAACTATTTTTGTAGTTTTAGATGGGCATCTCAATCATTGTCCAATCACTTCATTAGTTTCATCTAGGGTTTTTTGTTTTGTTTTTTTTTTTTTTGTCTTCCTAAAGCCTCCTGAAATGGAGAAGTTGGTCAAGCAGATCAATTTTGACATTTTCTAAATTCATTAAAAGATGATGGTTAGTGCCCTGAGAATTTTTAAAGAGTACTTTCAGTTTTATGATAATCATATTCCATAAAATACTACTAATCCAACGTTGAATATTTGCATATTCAAACAATAAAATTTACTTTGAAGTTATGACCAGTTATTACTTTCACACTATACAATCACACAAAATGACCTTTTTAAGAGCAATTACATTTTTAAGCTTTATGGTTTTCCTACATCAAGAAAAAAGTAAATATGTACTTTCAGTTGAAACAAGAGAACACAAAACAAACATAAAAAAAAATAGATGATGACTGTGTTGTGATATATGCAAGGTTTGTGTTAGCCAGAAATGTCCTGGTTAATTTTTAGCAATACGTCACACACACACAGACAGAAAAAAAAAAGGAAAAAAAACAAAAAATCCTTATTTTGTAATGTTTTCCAGCTTCCATGATGTAAACGCTCCACCATGGCAGTGATTTTAAGCTACCAACTATCAGAACATGAGCTAGAGGCAGGCACAACTGGCTTTCACAAAACGGTAAAATTTGGCTCAAACCCACTACTGATCGTAATTCTAAACAATTATTTTATCATGAATATGACTTTTTAGCAAGCAAGTGATACAAATATACTGTTAAAGAATATGGATATTCTTTCCTTACATGTGGCTTTTTGGGGCAAAAGTGTCAATATTCTTGAAGCTTACTTGACTATTCTCATATTTATTTTTTCTAAAGTTCTTATTCATTTTTGAAATATTATTAGAGTTTTATTTTTAAAATAATAGCTACTATTTATAAATACCTTGGTATATAAATACTTACTATTTAATTTTAATAAACTACATAGGACAGTGTAACACAAACAGGGAACCCCAATGTAACAAATGGGGTATAGTTATTAGTACAATGATAATAATCTTTCACCAGTTGTAATAATGTACCACACTAATTCAAGGTTTCAATAATGGGGGGTTGTATATGTGCATACTTTTATTCTGCAGGATTTTTTTAGTGCTTTTAAAATTATTATATTTTGTTTGTTTTTAACAAAGTTTTAGATTACATAAATGTTATGTAAAAATATAGGGGATTCCCATATGCTCCACCCCTGCCCCTTCCAAACTTTCCCACATTAACAGCATCTTTCATTAGTGTGGTACATTTGTTACAAATGATAAACACATATTGAAGCATTGCTAATAACCATGGACTATAGTTTGCATTATAGTTTACACTGTCCCACACAATCTTGTAGGTTATGACAAAATGTTTAATGGCCTGTATCCATCATTGTAGTGTCATGCAGGACAATTCCAATATCCCAAAAATGCCCCCATATTTTTCCCTCTCCCCCACCTCAGAACTTCTGGTGGCCACTGCCTTTATATCAATGAAAAAAATTCTTCCTTGCAATCATAATAATAAGTCCAATAATAATAATAATAATAATAATAATAAACCTACTGTAGCCCATTCTTTGTTCCCCAAATTGAGGATTATGGGATGGTGATGCCCACTCTGTTTCTAAATGAGAGGAGGCTTGGATCCCAAAGGACAGATGAGTGGAACTATCTTTCTTGTAGTTGCAGACACTCTCTGTTCCTTGGGATGAGCATTGTCGATCATTAATCTTTTGTTAGTTGTCCTGGGTGAGTCCTATGAACTGGAGAGTAGGTGTCGCAACTCTGGCTGCGATTCAGGGCTCAACTGGCACATGAATGGACCAAAGATTTAAGTCTCTGGGACATATATTTATTAAGTATAGTGCTAATTATAAGTTCAAATAAAAGGGGCAAAAAGCCATGTGTAGGGAAACTATAAATGAGTCTCACTCTGTTACACTGGGGAGTGTAAATTCCAATATAAGGTCCATTGACAGTGTGCTGATTTCCTGAGCTTGCCTGCCTTGCATATTGTGTCTGGCTATCTCTAGAGCCCTCATGAGCCCTGCTGTTTGAAGAACTATTTATGTGGCAGTTAATGAGAACCTGCTGAGAAGTGCATAAATGTAACCTCTGGAATAATCTCTCAACTCACTCTGAAATCTCTCAGCAATAGCAACTCATTTGTATTTAATATTTCCCCCTTTTGATCAAGGTCTTTTTCTGGATGCATTGCTAGTTCATGCTTGGTAATAATCTCTAGGTGCCAGGGAGGCTCATCCCTGGGAGTCATGTCCCATACCAAAGGGAAGGTTGTGCTTTTATATGCTAAGCTTGGCTTAGAGAGAGGCCACATTTTAGCAACAAGGAGGTTTTCAGGAGATAACTCCTAGGCAATGTATAACACTAGGCTAAGTTTCAATTTCAGAAGATAAGGTTCATAAGTACAACCATCAATATCAATGGCCTGGTGTAATGGTCTGTCTTCCTTCAGTAAGTACTGCCCTTGTACTTAGGTGTTTCTT
Source organism: Chaetophractus vellerosus (assembly GCA_004027955.1). NCBI lineage: Eukaryota > Metazoa > Chordata > Mammalia > Cingulata > Chlamyphoridae > Chaetophractus > Chaetophractus vellerosus. The sequence goes on from PVKH010002274.1 coordinate 6,937, forward strand.
GCCATTCCATTATACTCTAATAATTAGAAAATTAGCAGGACTCCCAAGGATGGGAATTCAATATCTTTCCAGTTATTGTGTGGGTCTCCACCCACTGAGACAATACCACATGAACACTTGAAAATATTCATATGACTCAGAGGCATGCCACAGGTGCACCCCTCCCCATATATCCCCCTATCACCAACACCCTGCACCAGTGATCCTCCCCTGTTGTGACCCTTCTGTGATATAAAAGCTCTCCAAAATAGCCAAATAAATTTAATAAGAAAATGAAATAGTAAGTTTTAAAAACAACAAATAAAGTGCAAAAAAAGTAAAATAATATAAAAATTTTTTTAGATGTTGTGCCTTTCATCGCTGTAAGATCTGCTATTTTGCATGTACAGTGACAGTTTCTTCCGTATTATCCCCCAGTGTCTTATTTTTTTTTCATTTTATCTTCAAAGAAACTTTAGGTTACAGAAAAGTCATGTAGAAATATAGGGTATTCCCATATACAAAACAACCTCCCCCTTTTCCACTCTCCCCTATTAATAACATTTTACATGTGGATGGTACATTTGTTATAATTGATGTACAAATATTGAAGCATTATTACTAACCATGGTCAATGGTTTACATTATGGTTTACATTTTGCACCATACATTTTTATAGGTTTTGATGAAATTTAAAATGGCCTGTATCTGTCATTGCAAGATCATGCAGAACAATTCTAATACCCTAAAAATGCTTTATGTTCCATGTATTCTGTTCTTTCCTGCCCCTCCCCTTGGAACCTATGGTAACTACTAAGGTTCAAATTTTGAAGAATAAAGTCCATGGTTATTGGCAAAAATATTGAGGGCTTGACATATTGGTCTGTTTTATTTTATTAGGCACTTCCTATGTTCTTGAGTGATTCTTGTCCCTCTAATTGAGAACACAGTAGGACTCCCCAGGATGGGAGTTTAATATTTTCCTGTTTTTTGTGGGGGTCTTTACCTACTGAGATACACTATGACAAGATGAACACCTACAAATTCCATAGATGCATGCCCCAGGTGTGCCCTATCGTGTAAATCCCCCCACACCTGACACCCTATACCAATAACCCTCCCTTGCCATATTTGCCAAAGAACATTCCTAACATTGTAGTTTTAACTACGGACCTGCGAATCCCCAGAGTTCACTTGCTCCTTCTTTCAACCCTACTCCCTCTCACATTCCTGCCCCATTGAACCCAATTATATTCCTTCACCACTTTCACCCCCATCCACTGCCCAACCACCCAGTTACACCTTATTATAGATTTTGCCCATATTGGTGATTGGCTCACCACCCTCGACTCCCTTTCTTTCTCCTGTAAACCTATCTTTCAGACTCCAGCTTTGTGAGTCAGCTCAGTCTGCTTAAGGCATATCAGTGAGGTCATGCAATATTTGTCCTTCAGTGCCTAGTTTACTTCCCTCAATATAAAGTCTTCCAAGATTCATCCTGTGTGTTAATACTGCATTCCTTCTTACAGCTGAGTAATATTCCATTGACTGTGTATACAACAGTTTTCTTATCCATTCATCTGTTGATAGACATTTGGGTTGCTTCCAGCTTTTGGCAATAATGAATAATGCCGCTATGAACATTGGTGTTTCTGCAGAATATTTTTTTCTGTAAACGTACAACTTTTCTAATTAAAAAAAAAAATTAAAAAAAAAATGACATACAGATGACCTGAAAAAAAATAGGCCTCAAGGGTTTTTCATTTGTTTTCAGTTCAATTTGTATTCTCTATGGCTTTTTTGCTGTAGTTTTGTTTGTTTGTTTTTACTGCTTCTTTAAGTTGGGAGTTAGGATTCCAATGAAGGATCATTTTGCCTTTTCTTCTCTTTAGTATTTGAAAGACAGTTTGAAATATCAGAGTGTTTTCAGGTATTTGAAGAAGAAGTATATATTAGAAACTGAATATTATAGCTTAGGAAACTTGATATAAATTTTCTATTCAAATATGATATTATTAATCTTTTTTTTAGATGTACTTGCAGAATTTTGCATAACCTAATGTTTAAAACATTTCATACATGAGGAGCGGGTATAGCTCAGTAGTTGAGTGCCTGCCTCAAATGTACAAAGTCCTGGGTTCAGTCCCCAGTACACCCTAAAATAAAATTGAAATAAAAATTTCATACATTACCAAATTAAGTCAGTGTTTTTCATATTCGCTTATACTCTAATTTAAGGCCTGATATACTCTCAACCTTTATCATCACATTTCTAATGCTCATTTAATAGTGAGAGTGAAAACTAGTTCAAAGAGAATCTCCATATTTATCGACAATTCACTGAAAGATAGTCAGATTTTGATTCCTGTGCTAGATTCTATTTTTTTTTTTAAGATTTATTTATTTTATTACATATCTCCCTTTCCCCCCCGTTGCAGCGACGCGCCGAGACTTGGTCACTGCGCAGGTGCGGCTTTCCCCGCTTGTGGGTGGCTTCTGCTTCCATCACGGCCGGCTTTCAGTTCGCGGGTGGCTGGCTGCGCTCGATTTGCAGGCGACCTGCCCTGCCCGTGGCGGCTTTTGCCTGTCCGTGGCAGCTTTTTGCCCTGCCCACGGCGGCTCTGGCCCACCCATGGTGGCTTGCCATTCTCAAGGCGGTCTGCCCGCTAGGAGAGGTCCCCGGGAACTGAACCCAGGGCCTCCCATTGGTTTCCCAGCGAGCTCTTTATCCACTGAGCTATCTAGCTGGGCCCCCTGTGCTAGATTCTAAATTGGTTATGACTTGCAAGGCTAATGGCAATACAGTTTCACTAAAGAGAAACTATTTGCATACTTATTGTACAATAATGTATAGATTAATATGTGAATTTATTAAGTTTGAGACTTTAATCAATAGTCTTACAGTTCAGATTCCTCCTTTTATTTGGAATTTTCCATTCTTATGAAAGAAATTACCCTATATTATATCTGTTTTTTCAAAATTTAAGCAAAGTTTAAGATGTATAACTTTTGATGAGGTGGGATCTGAAATTTATTTAGAGGATTCAACCTCTCTTACAGATCATACATTTTCAACAAATGTTTATTGAGTACCAACTTTATACCAGATATTGTTTTGTGTGTTCAATGTACAATATTGACCAAACCAATTCCTGCCCTTTTGAAATTTAGATTGTAGGGTCAGGAGAAATCAGACAATACAATTAAGACTATATAAGTAACTTCTATAATGTGTTAGAAGGTAGTATGTTTTATGAAAAAAGGAACAAGTTATAAAAAAGATCATGGGAATTTGAAGTGGAATGGGAGAGGGACAGATTTCAGTATTCAACAGGGTTTTCAGAGCACTTTCATTAAAAAATTGAGATTTACCTCTATAGCAACAAGCACATCCAGCACCCAGATGGTGGTTTTTAAATACCATTATTCAATTTTAAAAAACAAAACAAAACAAAATAAGGTTCCTTAGAAAAATGGCTGATTCTAAGACTGGCACAGGGAAAATAAAAAGTGAGCCTGGAGCATCTTTCAGATAAGGAAAGTAAGGAATGTATTTAAAAAAAAAAAAAAGGATGGTGACATGTCATAGGGACACAGGAGCCAAAATACAATATAAAAGAATTTCCTGTATTCTTTCAAATATCCCAGCTATGACCTTACTAGAGTAATATTAATAATTATTTTCTTGGTTGTGATCACAGATTTCAAATTAAGATAAATCTTTACTTATATTATAAATTGATATAATTTGTTATTTTTATTTGATTTTTGTATATTTGAATCTCTTCTTGACCATCTTTGAAAGAAGATAAAAGTACTCTCTTGAGTTTAAAAACATTTTGAAATTCTTGATGTATTCCATTCTATTTTGTTCAGGCATGGATTACCATTCCAAGCATTTCACAATATAGTTTATTCTGCTTATATATTTGGAGTCACAGATTCTTTTAAATTTTCCTTTTCTTGGTAATTGTGGTAGAAATAGTCATAAATTCATCTAGTTGTATTAGTGTTAAAATAGCACATTGGTCAACCTTCTTTAGAGGGTTGTTCTCAATTTAAAGATTTGTATCTGGTAGGTGGAGATAGGATACTTTTTTTCCTTTACAATGCCAAGAAAGCTTTCTTTCAACATCTTACTAACTAAATAAATACAATCATGCCATCTGTTTCCTATTGGCAATCTGCTGGTTTTCTATCACTATCAGATTATTGTTTCATCTATAAAACAAAGTATATATGTAGAGAAAAAACAACAATAATGTAAACTAAAATTTGAATGTCAATTTATATTCATTTCCTTATACATACATAGGCCCAAAATATAATTAGAAAAATAATAGTTTGTTAGAATTTTATTATCATTGCAAAATTGATATTTGGAGATCTTTTAGACTAGATTCCCAAACAAAGAAAACATCATTTTTTTAGACCCTGAGAGGTTATCAGTTCATCTTTCTCTCAGACATAAGGGAATTGCTACTTCCTGAGGCAAGTGGGAAATTTAGAGGCAAATGTTACCTGTATTTATAAAATTCTAACTCTCTGATTAAAAATGTGCCTCACAAGCTCTTTGATAGTTGTCTGAGTTCTGCCCTATTCAACGGCTTAAATCAAATTTTTCTATTCCAGCACATGCTTTCACACTTTGAAGACATCCTCTCTAAATTGTTCTTTCTATAAACTGATCATCCTCTCACTCTTCCCTAAGGCTAACTCACACCATTTCTTGAGGACAGCACAATGTCATAAAGCCACAGGTTTCAATGAATTACAAGGGGCCTGGTGTCTCCTGGTCATCTCAGGCTCAGGTTTTATCTCTGTTTTGATGTGCTCTCTAGGGTATCTTATAGTACCTTAAAACTTACCATACAACCATTCACATCTAGGCCACAGACCCGTCTCAAAAATTCATTTCTTCAACCCTAAACATAAATTCAGTGGAATATTTTCAAAGGCTTTTGACTCAAGTAAGAGTTATATCACTCTAAGTATATTGGCTATGAAGCATCTCTGATCTCTTCTAGAGTTATAATGGAAGAAATATCAGCCATCCTCCCACTAACTTGCTAATGCTTTTCTCAACCCTTTTACTCCTATCTTTTTTTTTTCTTTAATTTCTTCTCTCCACACTTGTTTATGCATTGTGCTAAGTTTGCATCTTATTTCTCTCTAGCTTCCACTTCTGGGACTGAATTTGAAAGCTTGTATACAAATTCAAAACCAATCAAGGTACTCAGGTTAACAAGAAGCCATGTCTATATCAAGATCCACCCTTCTAAGCATGTGTGTTTGTGCACATTGGTATATGATTCACTTAAAAATACTGCATTTTAACATTTCAACTCTTTGATCAGTTTCCAATGTTTATACACAGTATATTTTTTGTTTGATGTTTGTTTACAACTAACTAACTTAACTGGACAATATAAACACCTAGGAAAATTAATTTTATCATATTAGTTAATTGTCTCAACCACCCAGTATATTAGTTTCTCTTAAAATTCTTATTGTTTCATGAAGAAACTGAGTGCCAAGTTAGGTGATTTTCTGGTAAGTGGCAGAGCCCAGACTCTTAACCAACATGAAATGATGTTTTTCATAAAGTTTGATACCCAAAATTAATCATAAACTTAATGACTGTCATAGTCTGATAAAGGCTGCCAATGCAAAATACCAGAAATGGGTTGACTTTAAAATGTGAATTTATTAGGTTAAAATACAACAGTTCTGAGGCCATGGAAATATCCAAACCAAGGCATCATCAGAGACGCTGTCTCACCAAAGTTCTGAAGCCAACATACTCCACCCTCTGGAATCCAGAAACACATATTTCTTCCATATGCAAAATACATTCATTCCATAACAATATTTCAAAAGCTTTAAATCATTTCAGTAACAATGCTATTTACAAAATCTCATAAAAATCAGTTATAGGCATGCAGTCTCTCTTGGGGCAAGAAACTTAGATATCAAGTTATCTGCTTGCAATATACAAAGGAGGAATTGTCATAGAATAAATGTTCCCATTGTCATAGGAAGAAATTTGGAGGGAAACAAGGGTCATGGGTCTCAAACAGTTCTGAAAACCTGCAGGGCATTCACTATTAGATTTCAAAGTCTGAAAGCCATCTATAGAATGATGTCTTCTTCTCTTCAGGGCATGGTGCAGGAGTCCCACACCTTTCAAGGGCTTGTCCAGCAGCTATCTTCTCAGCTCGACCCTGATCAAGCATCTGGGTCATGGGAAAGCTTTAGGCCTTACCCTCCAAGAACACTGGGGTGACAGCCACACTCTACCTCATCTTTGGGGCACAGATTCAACCCATTTATAACAGTGAGGTGGTAGCCACACTCTCCCCAACCTTCAGGGCACAGGCCCAAACCCCTCAGAACAGCGAAAACTCTGCCCAAAATCTGGGAATGTGCCCGACCCTCTCTGAAGCCTTCCTGTACAACAGGGCAGAAGACTTACCTGCACACATGGGTGGGGTCCCACTCTTGGCCCAAGAAGTCATTTTTTTTTTAGTCCAGAACTCAGTTTTCACAGTTTTCCCCTTAAAAACATTTTCCCTTCAATCTCTCTCTTTTCTATCTCTTTTAGTCTAAACTGGCCATGATTTTGTTCATACAGATGTCTCAAAAAGTTTGTTGGTTTTGCATGCAGGAAACAGGGATCCAAGCCATCACTCAGTAAGAACTTCCACTTCTCCTTCCTGGACAACAGCATTTCCAGTCCTGTCTTACACTGTTTCCAAGTTCACTTAATTCCTCATATGGGATATTATTCTCTGGGGCTCATTTCCCAGAAGCTCGTAATTTCCAAAACCAATTTCTGATTTTTTGTGCCCAAGAGTTCAGTTATCAGCTTATATTTTTCCTCTCACATTTTACTATAAGTTGCAAGGAGAAGCCAGGCTCCATTTTTCACATTTAGTATGTATGTTCATCTCCTCATTTAAATGTCCAAGTGCATCACTTTCAAATTCTGCCTTCCATCCAACATTAGGAGTGAATTTTCCCAAGTTCTCTGCCACTTTAAAGCAAGGATCACCTTTTTCCAGTTTTCAATGGCACAGTCATCATTTCTATCTAAGGCCTCATCTGAAATAATTTTAGCATCCATATATTTACCAGAATTATCTTCAAAGCAATCTAGGCCTTTTCTATCAAGTATCTCAAAATTCTTCCAGATTCTACTCTTTACTTATTTTTAAAAAGGGTTCCAACATTTTGGATACTTGCAAGCAGCAGCACCTCACTTTCCTGGTACCTATTTATATCTTGATTTGCTATAGGCTTCCAATGCAAAATATCAGAAATTGGTTGCCTTTTATAAAAGGAATTAGGTTAAATATTTACAGTACTGAGGCTATGAAAATGTTCAGGCCAAGGCATTATCAGAGATGCTGTCTTACCAAAGGTCGGCTGCTGGCAATCCTGGACTTCTGTTGCTTGACAAGGCACAATTATGACTGGTCTGTTTCGAGGATTCTGTCTTTCCCTCCAGGCTCACTATTTCCCTGAGCTCAGCTGTGGGTGATCAGGCACATGGCAGGTTACAATGGCAGCTTTGCCTGTCTCTAGGGATCAGCTATAGGTGATCCGGCTTATGGCTCACCTCTACGCTCTCCTCTAGACCCTGTCTCTTTTAGCCTCTTGGGGTCCTCTTCTCTTGCCTTCATGCACCATTGATTCCAGGCTCTTGGGGTTTCTATGTCTCTGCCACTTTTCTCTGTGTCTCTGCTTTCAGTCCTCTGTTTGTAAAGGACTCCAGCAAGATGGCCAAGACCCACCAACCCACCCTGGGTCATGCCTCACTGAAGCAATCCAATCAAAGGCCCCCAGTTGAATCTAATCCAATCAAATGGGTCATACACCCACAGGAATGGACAAATTTAAGAACATAATTTTCTGGGGTCCATTAAAAAACTCAAATCAACATAATGACCAAAACTAATATGATTTTTCCAGAGGTCACTCGATCTGCTCTGTTCAATATTGCCAGACTTTGTATACATTAATGAAATTTAAGTTTGTGTGATGCACTTATATTATATATAACAAAATGTTGAGTTATGTTGAATTTGTAATGCCTGTTGCTTATTTTCCCCCAATATGACTAAATTTGAAAACTTTTCTGCAAGATCATTGTTAACTAAGTTTCATACAATTATCCTTTTTCATTAAACTGTTCTTCCTTCACTTATTAGAAAGTCTTGTTTTTTTATGATGTGATACAGCTGTTATTACTTAAATAAAATGCCTGTTAGTTGCATGCTGAGAAAATTTAAAAAATATTTTATCAGAACATATTCTTGAATAATGTCTCAGTATTTTTTCTTGTTTATTAAAATGCTGAAAGCATAGACTTTGTAGTTAAGGTGCAAAAATTCTCACAATATACTCTGGATAAAATTTAAAAATTAATTTATAAATGATTAAAATTTTATAATATTTCACAGTCATTTCCAGAAAATAGTTTTTGTAAAATTTATTGGGATCCTTGTTAAGTTTTTCATTTGAAAATGAAAACTTACTATAAATGGAATTCTTTCTCTTCCTGATCTTTATATATGTTTTGTGTTCATGTTAAGAATTTATAGTGTTACATTAATGCATTTGTGTGAAACCTTATTATTTAGTTAATACTTTGCTATTCTATATGATGTTTTTTTTCTCTAGGGGAAGATTATTATGTATATAAGCTAGTAAATACTTAGCAGATGTCTATATGGAACAGGTTTACTTTTGGGGTTTAGGGTTGGATAAGATAAACTAAATTTATTACAAAGTACATTTTTAAAAAGCATCATTTCTGTGGATTTAATTGAATTTCAACAAAATATAATCCATAAATCCTGGAGGATAATTTAATGACAACAATTTATCAAATTTTACCAATAATTGCAAAAATCTTTTGTTAGCAAATTTGGCTTAACATGCTCATATGAATTCATATGATTGGCAGTGACCTTCTATAGATTTATTTAAACTGCTACTGCTGATTTTTGGAAAAAGGGTCATCAAGAAAACATGCTAGAACAGAGCCAGGGCACAGTTGAATACATTAATCCTATAAGAATTTAAAATAATTCTCAAGGATTCTAATTGGAAACTATGCTATTTGCTTCTTCTCTGCCCATCTGCATTTCATCAACTTGATAGACAAGAAAAAAAATTTGTCCAGAAGTACTATCCCATATTATTTACCTTCATCTAAAAGGATAGGACAAAATCTTAAACCTAAAATTTAAATCCATATTTAAGTGGCTGCAAAATTTTACTGACACATTTCGTGTTAAACTGTGAGATTACTACCTTCCAAATTAAGAAATTAATTGCTACTAAACCACCACTAATAAAATAACCAATAAAAATATATAGTTTATTACTTAAAAATAGAATTACTCTATACAATTAGTGTGTTTTAAATTGGGCATTTAAAACCTAAATGGCTCGAGGAACTAGTCAGATGATAGACAAGAGTGGAAAACACTACACCGAAATTTTGGCAGACTGGTGAGTCACATCTTGTCTAAACTGAACAGTTGCTACCAAGCTCTAATCAATTGGGGCTATCAAAGTATTTAGGGCCAGTCTTGCCAAATCTTCCTGTTTTCTAATCTAGTTCAAATTGATATTTATATTTGATACTTTCTCAGTGTATTGAAGTTGCATTAAGACTGTGAGCTGCCAATTTTTAAATTATAGTAGGAAGCATAATCCATCCTAACTCTATTCCTCATGTTTTGCTTGCACTTCTACCACCAGCCCCATAATATTACTATTAATTACTAACATTCATCAAATATCTTATATTTGCAAAGCATTTTTCTAAAGATTTCATTGTATGTATTAACTCAATAAATTTGGTCCATTTTCTTGTTACAGAGAAATAAAATGTGCCTTAGGCAGGAAGGAGCAGAAATTCGAACTCCGTTAGTCAAACCACAAAACATATCCACCGATCCATCACACTATGCTACTTCTACACAAATGTGCCAAAAACAAAGTGGAGCAATACTGGCCATCAGTAAAAGTAGGTATTACTGTTAGTTTGTTACCTATTGCAAGAGTCTAAAACCTATGCTCACTCTATCTCTTAAATTTTCCAGTGCTATTTAACCCATTAACACTAATTTTTTTTACTTAATGGTGTTGAGTGTGATTCAAGTTTTTGCAGTTGCATGCTAATTAAGGTTTTCAGTTTTGTAGTGGTTATCAAATATAATGACATAATTTAGTTGAGAGAGTATGGAAGGGGGAATCCTAGAGTAAATGAAATTTAAGGTCAGTCAGTTTTAGGTGTCAGGATGAAGTCTAAAGACCCTGTGATAAACACTACCTCATATGCAGCAGGTCAGTAAAATCAACCACAGGGCAGAAGGATTGTATATAGTTGTATCTATTCCACTGTCCCAACAACAAATCAAATGGAGTATTCCCTGTTCCTAGTACTCAATTCTCTTCCTTCATTGTATCTACTGTACATACTTCATGGCCTCTTGACTGTGCCAACTCTGGGTCACAGAGAACAATATGATGGTCCTGTGAAGCATACATAGCCCTTCTAATTGAAACTTGTTAATTCACTTCTGGTAATGGTTGGTAAAATGGAAAATAGTCAAATCTTCACCACTGCTCCATGAATGTGATTCTATGCAGCTATAGACTATTGCTTTCTACCTGTCATCCATAAGATCTTATTTGAAACAAAAATAAGTTTTGGTCAGTGACTTATGTGTTCTTCTTTTGACAATGTTTGTGTAACTTTCTAGCAAGAACAACCACCTTGCCAGAACTCAGTGGAGATGGCCAGCCTACTTCTCTAGTTTATTGAACAAACAGTGCTTTTGCTGAGTCAGATATGCTAGGACACCTTCTTAACTCTGATAAGAGTACAGGTGTTGATGAAAGCCACTTATTCCCTATAAAAAATCCAGCGTACATTCTGGGGTTCTTCTTTGCTAACATCCTGTAATCAAGTTTATAGTCCACTCGTGACTTAACTTAGTAGATTGTCCCCCTTTTGTATAATTGTTTCTTGCCAGCCACTGATGGGGAAAAGGGACACAAATATACAAATCATTTTCAGGACAAATACATATATTTCAACACAATCCAGGCTGTCAATGATGACGAGAAATACTTCTAAAGCTCAACTTTGTCATAGGTCAACTTCCCCAGAAAATAGATTCTGAGCCTGAGATTTGCAGGCAGAAAATGTTTTAGTGAGTGCTCTTGGGAACTACAAGCCTGAGTGTGTGTGAATCACCATTGATCAAAGGAAAAAGCTGAACTGTAGTACATTTGTAACAAAGGCCCTAGCCCCTTTTATGGGAGCTCTGGACTGGAATGGTCCTTTGGAGTTGAGCTATGAGACCAGAATGTGAGGCCATCATATTTTATTTAATATGTCACCTTGCCATTCCCTGATGAGTAACTTCTGTTCTTTTTACTACTTCTTAAATTCTAGCTGCACAGTGATAAAATAGGGCACTGGGGTCAGATACTAATTCTAATTCTACCATTAACTATCTCCATGGCATGAAAATTAACTTCATAACACTTGGATTGAATTTTGTATCTCTAGAATTAAGGCATATAATTACTGCTGTTTAGGAGTCTAATTGTTGCAAGGGTGCCTCATCAATAACAGAAGAAATGAAGTGATGAGTGTGATTATCATCAATATAATATCAGGGGAGGAGAAAATCTAATTGGCGTACACATAAAATAAGTTTTAAAGTAGGTGATGGATACATAGGAGTTCATTGTTATGGTAGTTTATGTTTAAAACTTTCCCTAACAAAAATACATGAAAATGACAGTTTTGAAACATCTATCTTTTACATTTCTGTTACAAAAATCTTAGACAAAGGGATAATATAAAGCTGAGAGGTACAAGATCACTTTATTAGTCTCTATCAACCACAGTCATATATTTATTGTCTTTGAGTGCACTTGAACACACAAAGAAACATGCTTCAAAACTATAATGCCGTCATGCCAAGAATTTCAAGCCTTTCTAACACTGAAATTGAGGATTGTTTTTCCTTATTAAAAAGCATTGTTGTGGTACTTTGTCACCTCCTGAATAATAGCTCTGTAGGTTTTTACTTATAGGTGTGGAGATTCTGTCCAGGTTATTAAGCTTTTATTGACTTCTATGTCTATTTAGCGATTTATGATACCTAACATCCAAGCTGCATACTTGTAAATGTAGTGCTAAGTTTAAACACAAATTGCAAAACAGAAATCACATTTATTTTTATATTCTTTTCAAGGACATTCCTTCATTTTACTTTAGGAATTATAACATGAAATGCCTTTATTTTAATTATTACTATTATTGTCATGTTCCTGTACTACATTATGAAGTTTGTGAGGATAGGGACCTAATAAATAGCCTACTTTTTTAGTAATTAGCATAGCATCTGGCATAGAAAAGGAGCAAAAAGCATTTTTATTGAAATGAATATAATTCTATTTTGCTTCTGTAAGACTTATTTCTGCTCCTGCCTTTTTCTTTGTCCTCTTTTTTTTTCTTGTAAAAGGATCAATGCTGTGCTACTTCTCACTTCCAAAAAATAGTATACCATGGCTTTGTAAACACAGGTTTCAAGATTCTTTCAGGACATTAAGATCCTACTGATTTTAGGCCTCATTAGTATATTATGATGAACTGAAACCATTATTTTTTCTCTTAAGCTCATCTTCATTTTTTATATGATTTGCTTTTCTTTTTCCTTCTTCAAGATAGTCTTTTATCATCATATGACAACAAGCTTCAATATATAATGGAAAGCAATTCCTTTGGTACCTGGAGAACTAGAAGCTGAATAATTATAAAAGAATCAGGAATAATACCTTGAGGCTTATTAAATTAGAGAAATATAAAAATAAGCTTACCTTCAATGTGATATCAATTTGTACAAATATCACCTAATGTCTAAAAAAGGAAAACTGAGTGTCTTAGGAACACTCAGTTTAGTCTTCCCTGTGACTTCCCCAGACCATAGATTCATTTCTCAAGTAGATTTATGGGTTGCTGTGGAATTCTTTGATTTAACTTCTAAGATACACTTACATCTTATTGATGAATTGTTATTTGAATAAATTATTCAGTGAAACAATAGTACATCATATAAATACAGAAGTGTCTGCAAAGTTTGAAGGGGCAGTGGCAATAAATGCTCTTATTAGCATAACGAGGCATGGTGTCACATTTGTTCTTCTGGAAAACACTTACATATGAAGCAAAAGGGCAACAGGCTTCTTATGTTCTCCCCCCTCCTTCCATGAAGTTATGGGTGCAGTCTGTCCTGGGGTACATTTCCCCTCTGTCCATGGACCTATGAAACCTAGAAAACAAGTTATCTGCTTCCAATATAAAAGGAGGGACAGGAATAGGATAAATATTCCCTTTCCCGTAAGGAGAAATTGAAAGGAAAACAGGGGTCACAGGACCCAACAATTCTGAAGCCCAGTAGGCCATACTCCATTAGATTTCTAGGTCTGAGAGTCACCTATGGAATAATGATTTGTATTCCAATCCATCCAAGTGCCTGTTCAATTGCCATACTCTCTCCAAACATTTGGGTGAAGGCTCCAACCTCTTCAAACACAGGGATGGCAGCCAGGTACTCTTAGAATGCTGAGACACATGTTCCACCCTCATCAAGCACTGGAGTGGTGGCAGACTCTCTGGGGCACAGGCTCAAATCTCTGAGAACACTGGGTGTTAACACTGTTCCTGAAATTTGGGGTTGGGGTTGAAGGCCTACCCTCTCCAATTTCTGGGGCAGACTTACTCTTTCCACATATATGAGTGGTACTGCTCTCTTGGCCCAATAATTTGTCTCTGTTACAGAGTGCAGATTCCATGGTTCTGTCCTTCAAGTGAGTTAGCCTTCAGTCTGTCCCTTTTAGTCCAGGCTGGCAGTGGTTCTGTTTGTACAGATCCTGCAAAACACTTGTCAGTTTTGCATGTATTACACAGCGGTCCAAACCATCAGACAAAAGAGCTTTCTACTAATCCTTCCTGAATAACAGCATTTCCAAGCCTGACTTCTACTGAACTGGATGACTGATTCCATGTTCAGTTAAACCATCACAGGGGGCACTATTCTCTGGCAACTCGCTTTCTGAAGCTCAGAATTTTCCAAATCATCAATTTCTGGTTTCTTTGTCCCCAGGAGCTCAGTTCTCAGCTTCCCTCTTTTCTCTCACATTTTACTATATGCAGCAAGGAGAAACCAGGCTGCACTTTCCACATTAGCGTGGATATCTCCTCAACTAAATACCAAGGTCATCACTTTCAAATTCTCCCTTCCATCTGATATCAAAACTCAATTTTCCCAAGTTCCCTGCCAGTTTAGAATGACAATCATCTTTCTTCCAGTTTTCAATGCCACTTTCATCCTTTCTCTCTAAGACCCATTGGAAGTATCTTTAGCATCCATGTTTCTACCAACAATCTCTTCAGAGCAATCTAGGCTGTTTCTATCAAGCACCAACAATTCTTCCAGCCTCTACCCATTATTCAATTCCAAAACCATTCCCACATTTTTGGTAATTGCAATAGCGGCACCCTATTCTTTTGGTATCAAAATCTGTTTTAGTTTCCTAAGGCTGCTTAAAGCAAATACCATGAACTGCTTTGGCTTAAACAATGAGAATTTATTTGTTCACAGAGTCTGGGAAAATGCCCAAATCAAAGCATCATCAAGGTGATGCTTTCTTCCAGAAGACTGACTACTACCTATCCTTAGCTCCTCTGCCACATGGCCAGGCACATGGCAATATCTGTTGCTTCTTGCTTCCATGGTGCATGTTGTTGAGTTGTAGGATTTCTTTATATATTCTTGATATTAAACCTTTATCAGATATATAGTTTCCAAATATTTTCTACCATTCTTTAGGTGTCTTTATACTTTCATGCCAAAGCCCTTTGATGCATAACATTTTTAATTTTGATGAAGTCCCCTTTATCTATTGTTCCTTTTGTTGCTCATGCTTTTGTTGTAAAAATCTTAACCAAGGTGCTGAAGAGGCTTCTTTATGTTTTCTTCTAGTAGTTTTATGGTATGGGGTGTTATATTTAGGCCTGTGATCCACTGTGAGTTAATTTTTGTATACAGAATGAGGTGGGGGTAAACCTTCATTCCATTGCATATAAATGGGCAGTTTTTCCAGCAAAATTTGTTGAAAAGACTCTTCTTTCCCAATTGAGTGAACTTGGCACCATGTTCAAAATTAATTGGCTATATATGTGAAGGTTTATTTCTGAGCTCTAAACCCAATTCCATTGGTCTATATGTTAGGCCTTGTGCTAGGACCATGCTGGTTTTATTACTGTAGTTTTGTAAAAAGTTTTAAAATTAGGAAGTGTGAGCTGTCCAACTTCATTTTTCTTTTTCAAGATGGTTATGGCCATTTAGGTCCTTTATCCTTCCATGTGAATTTGATGATTGGCTTTTCCATTTCTGCAAAGAAGGCTGCTGGAATTTTGATTGGGGTTGCATTTTATCTGTAAATCACATTGGGTAAAATTGGGTTACTGATTTGGTCTTTCATTGTTATTGGTCTGTTGAGATCTTCCTGATAATGCAGGAATTTCTTTTGACATTTTGCCATTTAGTCTTTGCAAGTCTAATACAATCTTTGACCCTCAATTCTTTCATTAATGTCTACTTTCATATTTATTTGATTTTTTGTATTATACCATATTGTGACCCTTTTCATTTCTTTCTTGATATATTTTTCATATATTTTCTTTGTGATTTCCATGGAGTTAAAATTTAACATCCTAAATACATAGCAATCATTTCAAATGTGAAATCAGCTTAACTTAAATAGCATACACATACACTATTCCTATATTCCTCTGTTTGACCATCTTTTTTGTGCTTGTTATAAATTATATCTTTGGACACTGTATGTCTAAATCCATAGATTTATAATTAATTTTTATACATTTGCATTGTAGCACCTGTAAGAAGTAAGAAGTGGAGTTACATACCAAAAATACAGTACAATAGTACTGGAATTTATAATTACCCAAATTGCTATCTTTACTGGAGTTCTTTATTTCTTCATGCCACTTTGATCTGCCTTCTAGTGTCCTTTTTTTTTCAGTTTGAATGATTCCCTTTAGCATCATTGCTCATAGTGCAGGTCTATTGGTCATGATTTCCCTCAGTTTTTGTTTATTGAGAATGGTTTAAACTCTCCCTCATTTTTGAAAGAAAGTCTGGCTGGATTTAAAATTTTGGGTTAGCAATTGTATTCTCTCAGGGCTATAGGTATTTCAACCCACCGCCTCTTACCTCCATGGTTTCTGATAAGAAATCAGCACTTAATTTAATTGGGACTCCCTTTTACATAATACATTGTTATCTTCTTGCAGCTTTCAGAACTCTCTCCTTCCCCTTTGCATTTGATGGTCAGACCTCCACATGTTTGGGCATATTTCTTTTCAAGTTTATCCTTTTTAGTATTCAATGAGCTTCTTGGATATGCATATTCACATCTTTTGCCAAGTTTGGCAAGTTTTCTGTCATAATGTTTTTGAATACGTCTTATTCTCTTTTCTTTCCTTCTTCTCCCTCTTTGACCTCCATAATGCAAATATTGGTTTGCCTGATTGTGCCCCACGGGTCTTTCAGGCCTATTTTCAGTTTTTTCTAATTATTTTTTTCTGCCTTGTCCTCAGCCCGATTCATTTCAGTGATCTTGTCTTCCAGAATGACTCTTTCTTACTCTACCAGCTCCAATCTGCTATTGTAACACCCTTCTGGGAATTTTTCATTTCAAATATTGTGGTCTTCAACTACAGCAGTTATGTTTGTTTCCTTTTTAGAAATTCTCATATTGTTCATTCACTGTTTTCCTTGTACTTTTGGTTATTTCTCTGTATTTTCTTTCATCTCCTTGAGTATACTTAACATCATTCTTTAAAAGTCTTTGTTATGTCCACAGTCTGGTCTTTTTATTGGTGATTTCTGGATTTTTATTCTCTACCTATGGATAGGTCATCATTTCTTATTTCTGTGTTTGTCTTATACTCTTTTGTTCCACACTCTACATTTTAATAGTTAAAATTGTTAACTCTGTGATTTAGTCTCTGAACTGTGTGCTTCTTGCTTTTGTATCCAGTTGGTAATATACCAGAGATTTTTCAGATTGCCAGGAGTTAAGAAAACCAAATAAACCAATGCCAAAAATACCTTTCACAGTCTTTGCAAATTGGCATTGTATTGACTGGTGCTCTCCCTCAGCTTTAGCCCTCCTATCAAGAATGTCAACTCAAGGTGAATGCTAAGTTCTGGGTCCTCTTGTCTTTTCTGGGATTGTGTTTTGTCCTGTGCTGTGCTTGCTAGTTGGCTTTGGAATTCCCCTGTTTACAATAATCTGATTGCCCCTCTACATCCCAGGAAGCAGAACTTCTTCCTCTCTGCAGGAATTTAAAAAGTCAAGCCTTTGTCCCAGGATGCCTGACTCGATTGTTTCTTATCCTGATTTTGCTGTCACAAGCTGTTTGCCAAAAGGGAAGATTCTGGGATGGGTACAAATGATAGTGGAATGTCCTGATCAGTCTTTCCCAGTCAGAACAAAGCCAGGGACCCACAAAGGGAGTGCTGGCTAGCTTCACCCTGCCTTGGGGAGGAGTGAAGGAAGGACCAGCAAGGGTGCCAGCAGTTTCTCCCATAGCTCTTTGAAGCTGGGGTGGGTTGGAACAATGGCCACCCTCAGAGCCAGTCTCCCAGTGATCTGAAGTAGCTAATCAAAAGCAGTGATCAGCGATCAGACTGAACCTGCCTGGATCTTGGGGAACTAAGTCTTTATAACCCACCCCGGCACTAGCAAGCTGTACCAAGGACTGGGAATGAGTATCTCAATGCTTTCTGCTGTGACAATGGGGAGTGGGCTATGGTAACCATTTCATGGAGAGCAAAATTCACTGGTATTTACTGCAATTTATCAGCATATTCCTCCTGCTCTTTCCTGGATGTTCTACACTCTGGAGTTTCAAAATAATGAAATAGTTGATCCAGAAAGTCCCTGCATGTTTAATATTGTTCTGGTGGAAGAGATGTTTCCTGAAGCTTCCTACTCCACCACCCTCCCATAATCCCTCAATGCTAATTTTTTACTCTTGTCCCACATGGAAGTTCACTTGATTTATTTGCCACAAGCTTGTATGTATTTGCAAAGGTGCTGGCAATCTTTGACTAGGTATGTTGCATTAAACTTGATCATTTTGCTGGAATTTAAAACAAATTTCTAGAACTTGGGGGTAGCAAAATTATTTAGCTAAAGAAAGAATCCCCTTGGAACATCCTCTGTCAAAACATTTCCATGCTGATTACAAAGAATGCGCTCAAGTTTTGATTTAGGAGATGCTATGATAAATTGCTATGAAAATTAACTGCCAAAAACTAACTGAAAAAGTTATTCACTTTTGGATTGTCCAAAAGTGAATACCTAGGCAATTACCTCTGGCAATTGTTCTGGTATAATCTCACGGTGAAGCAGTCTCTTAAGGGTCATCCTAGTTAACCATTGATTTATCTCTGTGAATTGTTATCAAGCTGCTTTGTTGGGAATTGAATCACGTTCCCCATAAAGATATGTTCCTGTCTTTATCTCTGTTCATGTGGGTTGAACCTATTTGTAAATAGAACTTATGAAAATGTTCTCTTAGTTAAGGTGTGGACTCATTTGTTTAGAGGATCTTTGAAGATCTTATGTAGGTGAGGCTAGATTGAATCAGGGTGGGCCTTAATCCATATGGCTGGAGTTCTTATAAGGCAGGCATCAGAAAGCCACAGGAGGACACTAAAGAGAATGATTACTATGTGAAGGAGGCAGAGATGCAAACCAAGGCACTCCAAGGATTGCAGCAAGCCTGCACCAGAATGCTCTATACTCCGGGTGAAAACAAGGCATGTTGAGACTTTGGTAAGAGATTCCTAGCTTCCAAAATTGTGAGAAAATAAATTAATGTTGTTAATCCAGTTTGTGGCATTGGTTATAGTAGCACTGGAAAACTAAGTCATACTTCTAGAAGAATTTTTCAAGAAGTTTTGCCTTCTTGCTTTCCAGCTTTTTCTATGGCTTTCTAACACAGTGATCTCTGAATAAGACTACTAAACATTTTGTTCTTAGAAAACTATGGGTATAAGTACATACTCTCTAAAAGAGTATATATTTTAGATGAAATACTACATCTCATGATCTTGGTAAGATATATATTAAAAGGGTCTATCTATATCCTGTTATTTCTGATGGCATCATAAGTAGTAAACCACATTAAAAGTTTGAGCAGAAGCAATGTAATCTTCTCAAATGTGCTAAATCTACTGAATTCACTTTCAAAGCAAACATGACTTTAAAAAAAGATTTGCAACTTACTCTTTAACATTTCAAAACATGTATGTCAATGCATGATAAAGTGTGGAGAATAATATATTCTTAAAGGTGCAGCATGTATTTTTTTGAAAATTAACTACAAAAAGAAAAAACAATAAAATTAGTGTAACAACATTAAAGAAATCAAAAGCATTTTGGAAAATATGATATTGTTACTAATCACTTATCCTTCTTTCCTATTAATTAGCATTATCTTGTAATCAGGTAATTTCTGACCTCCACCTTGTCACTTTTACCTCCCTCTGTCTTCTACCCCCATCCATTCTTTTTTTTTAATTAAAAATTATTGAAGTATATGTTTCATACATGGACATACATAAACAATAAATGCATAGTAAAAATTGTGAACTTACAAAACAAACATGCATATCATTACCCATATACTTTTAAGGAGAAAATGGGTCAATGCAATACATTCTTCTCAAAAAACAACTATAGAAAGATTTATTACCATTTATTTGTAAATAGAAAATGAAGCCAAATTATAATACTGCATCAAATATTTTATATATTATTTTCTTCTTGTCTTTATGTTGTGGACCTGAGTAAAGAAAATAATAAGAGTCAAAGATAAGCACATTCTTTCAACAAAGGAAGAGGAAAAGAATGGAAGACAAAAATGTGAGTATTTTCACTAGACAGAAACTTGGTGACAAAACTGGAATTTTATTTTGAAATATATCCCATAAGAAAGAAATTTAAAAAAAACCTTTAAAATAAAAATCCTAGATTTAGTTGGTTGAAAATAAATCATATATGGATTTGAAATGTTGCAAATGTATATTAGTTTATCTTCGTAATAACTGTGAAATGAACTGGAACACTATTTATTAAATGTTGCTGTGAATTTATTTCTATTTTATATCCGTCATCACATCCAAATTTATGAATCAGTTGTTTGACAAGTAAATAAAATCTTAACATCAACAACTGAAAAAACAGTTGTTCAACCAGCTGTTTGTATACAGACAAACTAGAAATTTAGTGATGTGTTAACAGGGAATATATTGTAATTTGGGATTAAACTTTATACACACATATACATACTCATAGATTAAATCAGAGGACAAAGAAGAAGGAGGAGGAGGAGAAGAATGAGAATGAGGAGGAAAAGGGGGAGGAGGAGGAGACTAAGGGAAATGGAAGAGCAGAGCAGTTTTTATGGGACATCATCTTTTGGCTAAAAGAGTTCATTAAGACCTAGGCCAGGGCCTTTGACATCTACGTGGTCATTTGTTATAACACTAGAATCTCATTCTTTTCCTACAACTGCTTTCTTTTTCTTGACCTGCCCT